>JAQIXG010000357.1:0-34808 GCA_034700105.1 Oconnorella tubifera
GACGATTAGTTCATTATTTGTTAGTATATTGTAACTTTGTGTGCAATTTGAATTAGTTTTTGTATTTTCACGTAGTGTTTTAAGTTAATATCTATCTGTACAATAATTGGCATTATTATAAAGATTTTTCTAGAAAAGTATAGTAGTATAACTTTCAGTTCTTTTAATAAACACGAAATAAGATATTTATGGCGGTAGTATTTCGTGATAGTTTTGAAATAAAAAATAATTACATTACGCGGTGGCTTAGTGTAGATCCATTAAGGTTACCGCTGTTAAAATTTAATTTGTTTAAATATTAATTAGTCGATGTTATTTATATACATTAGATAATTCATTTTAGTAATCGTATTAAACCCCGGAGATACGTCTAAATAATGGTGAATGTGAAAGCGGATTTGATAAATAACGAGGGTTTTATATTTAAATCGTATGATAAATTTTGTCTTATAGGAAAGATGACGGTGTTCTTAGGACTATGAACACTGACAAGGTGGGTTATAATAAACTGTTTATCACCTTTTTTCTAACTTGCTCACTGACTGTATTTCATATTATAACGATATATTGATATATCTCTTTATTTCTCAAAATGTAACTCAGTCTGATTTTTATTTGATAATTAATTTTAATACTAAATTTTGTATTCAGTTTCAAGTCCTTAGTTATTATTCTTTTAATCTTTTTACTGTATTTTCAAATACTATTTGGTTACATCATGAAAAAAGAATGATTAATAATATAATAAGTTTGAGAACATATTGACATTTAAAAGAATGAAAGAAATATAATTTATGTTAAATTGTTTTAATATATTAAACTGTTTTTATATTACGTTTATATTGTTTTATGTTTTTATGTTTTTTGACAGTTGCTCAAAACTATACCAGTACTTCAGACACAACTGGATGCTCTAGTGGAATTTGATGTGAGTCGATCTTGTATTTCATTCACAGACTAAATAACCAGAGAAAAACTAATAGAATTAAATACGATTTAGTTATTATATATGTTACACTGATTGTAATATTTTTTCTGTAAAAAATTGTTGTTCCTATTGAGATATACGTTATATTATACATCAATCGCTATGTAAAGTCCATATTACTATTATTTTATATTAATTATAGTTACTTTTGCACTGTAATAAAAGATGTTTGTTTAAAAGGTAACTCCTAATGAGTTGAGTAATGGAGTAATCAATGCAGCTTTTATGCTTCTATTTAAAGACCTTATTCGACTGTTTGCTTGCTACAATGATGGAATCATTAATCTGCTCGGTAATTACTTTTTCCTTGCTGATATACTATTTTTGTTAATTTCCTAAGCAAGAGCATTAAGTGGAAATCGAATTGATTATTAGTGCTTATTTACTTCCGAGAATTCAGGTTATAACACTGTTTAAGTTTGTCTTACGATTATTAAATGCTTGCGTCGTATAGTTATTCTCTGTCATTGGATCATTTTGCGCCGATATTAAGCAACAAATAAATATACGAACTGATTGATATTTATACTGATATTGAATAGAGAGTAAAATGAACATAAACTGTTACATTTTACTCGCACTTTTTATTAATAACTCGATGACTCATTGTAGAAAAGTTTTTTGAGATGAATAAGAAGAATTGTCGCGATGCTCTCGATATATATAAGAAGTTTCTCGCTCGCATGGATCGTGTGTGTGAATTCTTGAAAGTTGCAGAGGCGCGTAGATGCGTAATTCAGTTGCTTTGTTTTAATAATTGTAGTATTACGAATAGTAATTGAGAGTAATTGGGCTGATCTTTAAATTTATTACCGTTAATTTAATGACTATTACAATTAACTATAATTGTAAATCTGAATTTCTAAATAACTTTATTCAATTATAGATAAAACTAAGCTACAGGCATTAAATTTCTATTAAATGATTCTGTTATTTGTTATGACTGCAGAGATTTTAGTAAAGCTAAAAGTTCTAATTTATTTTTTCTTTTCATTTTGCTTCTAATTGTACGTGTTTTTATAGGAAGTAACTGCGAACTCTCTAGTTCTAAATGTTTTTATTACTAATTAAGCAATGTAGTGTGATGTCTGTTGTTTGTTTGTAGAGCGTAGGCATTGACAAGGGGGACATACCTGATTTAGCTAAGGTCTGTTTAGATTGAGTCTAATAAAATTTTATCTACTCTCACTTTTAAATCATTGTTTTTGTTAATTAGTTAATTTCTTTTTAAAACGGTTTGATTATGATTACGAAACGATTACAGTTTGTAATTATTAAGCACAATTTTAATACATGACAAAATTTAGTTTATTTATAGAAGTAACAGAATTGTAAAATTTAGTTTTAAATTTTTTATTGAAGTTGCTATTTCTCTGTGCTTGTCACTCTTCAATCTCATGGTCTCATTAGTTTATTAAATTGAGCTTAACTTAACCTTGAAACTTCTTTCTAGTATTAAACGTATATTAATAAATTAAATAATTTGTTCTGCTCTGCTGTTGTTTATAACTAGGCTCCTTCAAGTTTACTCGATGCTTTAGAACAGCATCTGGCATCATTGGAAAGTAGTAAGAAATCTGGGGTCATACCAGTCACTAAGTAATTTTCAGCATTATTATCATTTTCAAGCTTTTTATTATTATCGAGCTATTGTCATTAGCAAGCTTTTTATCGTTATTATTGTTATCATTATTAAGTTTACTATCATTATCAAGCTTATTACAAAATAATAATTAAAATTATTTGAAGTATTTTCATTTACAACACATTGATATCATGTCACTTTAGACCAGCTGCTGGCGTATCAGCCGCTATCAGTAACTACGCTACAGCGTCACAAGCTGGCACAGCACCTGGCGCAGGATCGGGCGTCACGCAGATCACAGAGGAAGAGCGTCAGCATATATTGGAGGAGGAGCAACGACAGCTTGATCAGATGAAGGTAAGAGTTGAGCGGGGATCAAATTTATCTGATTTTTCTTTTTCATTTTTCTTAGTTTTATTGATTTTATTTTTAGTAATGAAAATTGTGAAAGCTTTTAACATAAGTATTAAATGATACGGAGGCGTCAATAGGTATACAATTTATTGATATAATACTAAAGGGTGCAACAATTGCGAATACTTCTTATAACAGCTGATGTGATTTTAGTTCATATATTACTGTGCATTATCATACTGATAATATCATACTTTTATAAATGTTTGTTATTCTTATTTATATTATGCAGAAAATACTATCATTAATGTCGAGTCTGTCATGATTAATTGAATGGCTTTGAAATATTTGTAATAATTTTTAATGTTTTCTCTGCATTTAATGTTCGTAAGCAATTCTTACATTAATTAATGTAATTTAATTTAATTTCTTGTTTTGCTTCATAAATCTAATTGTACGTATTTTTATAGAAAGTAACTACAAACTCTGTAGTTTCAATTGAGGTTAGTTCAACAAATGAAACCTAAATCTTTTATAAGTTATTATTGGATTGATTTTGGTGTATTGATATAAATACTTGGTGACAGTTGTGTCAATACTCTACCATAACCCTCAGCCTTTGATTCCGGGTTAGGCGTATTAACCGCTTTGCCATAGGCTTTAAAGGCTGTTTTAAAATACAATTTCTATAGTATAACAATTGTAAAGTAGGTTTTAGTCGCGCTAGTTAAGCATTAGTGATTACGTTCAACTGTATTTATAAGTAGTTAAGTTGTCGATAATGTTTTCTGGTCTAACCTCTATTGGTTTAAACGATATTATAGTTTCGTTTTGCATCTCGATAAAGTATTCTTTGTACTTCAACGGTGACGGTTTTTGTAGAAATTGATATTAATTCTGCATTAGTTTTTTTTAACGCGTTAATATACTAGTAAATTTAATTGAAACTCGCATTGCTGAATAATTATTGTATGGAACAGTATTATATATTTGCTTAGCTTTATAATATTATTCTGCATTTAATGTAAAACTGTATTTTAACGTTTTTTTGCAAAGTGCAAGTTTATGACTTTTTACTTTAAATTTGGTTGCGGATCAACAGATAACTACTACTTATGATACTATATATAAACCGGAATGCAATAATTCATTACAATTACAATATTCCTTATAGTCTCTATCGCATATTATTTATAAGTTCTTTGATCTCCATATTTGAATCCTCTATTTAGCTATTTTTCTATTGTTTTTGCTGCATATATTTCCACCTTTATTGCACCTTTTCCACATATATATTCTAGCCATTATTTTAAATTTTTCTTTCCACTTTCCATCTAGCAACAGCGCCTAAAACAGATGGCGGCCACAGGTGGCTCCCCGATCAGTTCCGCCTCCTCCGCATCCAACGCTTCAGTCAAGGCACCGGGTCCCATCACCACCACGTCTCCTTCCAAGTCACTCGACGCTAGCCCTCGTACCTCCTCTGCCCCTCAGAGACACAGCGACGATCTGCTGGCTCTGGCGGCTCCTTCCCCGCTGTCCTACTCTGCTAATCAGAGTGCCGTGTTCGCGGGGAATGGGTCGGTTGCAGGAGGGAATGCGTTCCCAATGGCGGGTAATAATCCGTTTGTGTCGGTTGGAGGGGCAGGGTCGTGGGGGAGTCCTTCTTACGCGGGTGTGTTGATATATCGGAGATTCTTAAATTTATTATTGTTGTTTATTTTTTGTTATGTTTTATTTAAAGTTAGATTTGAATTGTGTTTTTTAGTTTCTGATTTTGTAAAACTTTTATATTTGAATTATGTTTTTAGTTTCTTCTTTCGTAAAACTTTTTTAATATTTTAACGAATTGTCAGTTTCGTTAGAAGGTATACAAAAGTGTTTTAGCATTTTATAAGTTGTATACAAAACGGTAAATAATAAATTTAACTGAAGCTTAATAGAATCGAATAGAACCGATTATTTTTTTTTTAAACAGTGCGCAACAGTGTGCGAATTGAAATAAAACTAATGAGATAATTTTCTTTACTTTTGAATGAATGCTTAATCTATATCATGTTAAATAAAGTAAATGTATGATTTCGTGTTCGTGTGATGATTTAACAGGTCAGTCACAAGTTGGCTATGCCAGTAGTTTTGCCACGGATGCCAGCTTTGATACGGCTTTTGGTAATGCGCCAAGTTCTCGAATGCCCTCAGGTCAGCTGAGCCATGTCCCGCCCATCCTTGTCATTATTGTATTCTTTTTTTCGTATCGAAAATTTCTAGATTTTCTTAATTTACGAGCGGTATGATACATAGTTAAAATATTCTAATGATACTGAAAATATACAATTTTAATCTTGTTTGCGGATGATGATTAAGTTAGAAGTTAATTGTAACTTTCTTTTAGCTCAATAGACACTTTTTGTGCAAGAAAATAGAAAGCATTATTCGTATCAATTCGAACTTTATATTAAAACCATATTTACATGAAAGCAATTAAATCTCAATATGAGCAAATCCTAGTACTTTATCCCATTTCTAACGCCGAATTTTGACACGTTCTATTGCGTAGTTTTTGATGGACACGGTGAGATATTACAACCTCTACAGTCTAATATGACAGCAGGAGATCCAAGAGGAAACATAAATCATGACAAGCTTATTAAGCAAGATCTTGACGGCAGTCTGGCTCTGCTTGCTGGTCACCTTAGTATACATCCGACTGGACAAGTCAAAAAGTTTGTAACAATTACAATTAATTAATTATTAATTAATTAATTATTTTCTTTTTTTTACATTTCAGTTTTTTGCGTTATGAAAGTTTATTTAATATTTTTAGTTCTTATTAATTTTCTTACAAGACGCCTGTCATTATTTCTTTAAAAAGATCTTTTTTAATTTACGATTTATTTCTATGAGATATTGTTTGATGCATTTTACTAGTAATTTGTTTTATAATAATTGGAGCAAATATTAATTCAGAATCTAAATAATGAATTAAAGTTGCTGATAATTTTTGTAAACTTCAATTTGGATTGCAACTTACTTGCAGGCCAGATGTTTATTTTCAATTTTATTTGTAACATTTTTTTATCAAATCATTTATTCAGATCAGATCATTCATGGACGGCTCCATCGAATGAAAAACGCCTTACTGGAGCCGGTCAGACCTGGAGTCAGGGCCCTGGTGGTGTCCAGGGAGGTGGACCTTCCTGGGGCCAGCAACCCCAGGGGGCCTGGAGTCAGGGGTCCCCCTGGAATCAGCCATCAGTCATGCCAGTAGCGGTGTATCCTAATACAGCTATATCTTCGGGGCAACCTATGGTAATGCTAAGTTTTATTAACACTTTGTATTACTTTGTTATTTATTTACTTTTTTTACAGTATTATTTATTATTTTATATCATTTTGTTATTTATGTACTGTTCTGACAATATTATTATATTCTTATTTCAGGCAGTAATATAATTTATTAACGATATATCGATATAGTTAAGTTTAATGGCTATTAAGTTTAACGATGTTTCATACTTAGCCCGTCAATTTAAGCGTCTTACTAAAGGGTGCAGTGAGTAAGCTTTCATGGGGATTGAACCTGGATCTGTCAGTTCATACTCCAACATACACTTTAACAATTTTCTTAGGCTATAACTTATATCTAAAAAAAATTTTATTCTGACATTAAATTCAAACCATCTGTACACTGAAACGTTATAAATATATATAGAAGCTGTGAATTCTAGCTTTGCATGATTTATAGATTACCAATATTTACAGCTTTCTAGAATTGTCTAAATCTATGTTAGTTTAAATTCATAACAATAATAATGTTTGCATATATAATGCTGGCTTTGAAAACTTTAGATCTTTTATTGTATTTCAGATGATGGGTATTCCAGCGAATAGAATGCAAATGGTCAATCAGCCAAACATGATGGGTGCCTTTCCTGTTCCTGTTGCAATGGTGCGTTAAATTTGTTATGAAGTTAAATCTAAATATTATTACTTAAAATGAATTAATAAGATTAATTCATTTTAAGTAATATTATTGTAAGTAATAAGACATGTGTAAGAATTTCTGGAAATAAAAAATAGTGTATATTTGTATAGAATTTGTCTAGTTTTATTGCAATTATTGCTACAAATGATATGATTGAAGGTTCAGCCTGGGGTGCAAATGCAACCGGCTGGTTGGGGTGTTGCTCAACAACAACAACAACATCATATGGTTTTTAATCAGCAACAACAACAGCAACAGATAACAGGGCAGCAACAGAGAGCGGCACAGGACCCATTTGGTGCATTATGAGATCATCGGTTGCCTCTCAACAATTTAAGGTAAGTTTACGTTTGAAAATTTGCTTGAGAAGAATTCTTGTGCGTTTTTGTCTGTGTGTTGTTTTATCAATTGACTGAAGCAATATTTTATTGTTGAAAGAATTTGGTGTATGTTACATTTTTAGATAGGAAATTATTTAATGAGAATTTAATGAGAAAATAAACACACAGTGATTTAAGTTAAATGATTTTTGCTTATAAAATTCTCTATAGTAATTTTTTGTGCTGATGTGACATTAAGCAACAATCAAGCGAATTAGAGCTTAAAAAATTATTTTTCGTTTAGTATTTCGCTTTGTTAAAATTCATGTTTTCTCTTTCTGATATTTTGTATTATTTTGACCTCAGATAAGTTGGTGAACAGTAGAGGAATCTGTTTCTATCTCTCTGTCTATAGCTGGACCAGTATTGAGTTGATTTGCACATTACATTGTAATATTGAAACGGACTGTATTCTTGTATCAGTGTATCATCGCCTTGTTATATAACACTCACGTATATTGAATATGCAACGCGCGCTAGTGAACGTCGTCAGTTTGATCGTAATTATTATTGTATCTCATTATCGTTGTGCGTTCGAATCTCTTGTCCTGTTTTCATTCTTGATAGTAACTTTCTTTGATAGTAATTTCATTTAAACTTTCTTTGTTTTAAGATAGCTAAATTATGATCTTAAATACTCCTAGTCATTTTTGATATAAATTTTTTCTAGATGTAATAATAGTCAATTCTTCTGTTGTGTTTTGGGATACATTTATTTCGAATCTCACTAAGTATTAAAATAAACCTTAATATAGTTTAATATATTTTCTTTAAACTTTGAAACTAAAGACAAATTGCTGGATGCAAATTATTGCGCAATCTATTCTAGTCAGCCAGTTGGAAGCTTTCTTGCCAGACCATCTAACATTTGATTGGTAGAATGATTTATGTACTTTATAAATTGCAGTGTGAAATGCAGTGGTTATTCATTACTTAATTTATATATTCTTTTGAATCAGTGTAATCAGTTTTAATTTCCTGTTTATAATATAAGCTGCAACACTTCAATGCTTGCTATCATCTACTGCATTCATATACTGATTGTGTAAATTCGCTTTACTAAACTTTATAACTATTTCTGTACCGCTTATTATATATAGTAGTGTCTTGATTGGATATAAATTCTCAGAAATCTGCGTTTGTTGATTCTCATAGGCTCAATGTTGCTTGTGTATCTATCGCGTTGTGACGTCTTAGATGTAATAAGTCAATGTAAACGAAATTTTGTTAAAACAGCGTTTTTGTACGTCTTTAATTTGCTTCGCTATATTCGATGTTAATTGTAAATTAACACTATCAATGTGTACTAGTTCTAATATAACTTGCACTTCATAGTGGTTCATTGTTTAATTTACTACTGGGTATATTGTTTTGTAATGCAATAAGAAATTCAATGCTTTTTATTTTATAAAACGCATTTAATTTCTTATTTCATTACAAGAAATGCAATGCATTTTATTTTATATCTTTATTTTATTTAGTTTATTACAATTTCATTGCACTCTTTGAGAAATAATTTCGTTAAATATTTCATGGATTCTGTTTCTGGTATGAATGCAGTGGAAACGTTTTACTCGGATGAAATCATACTGCGTGTTACAAAATTTAGTTTCACCAAATTTTCTTAGATATTATTCTTCAATTTTTTTGTGAGCTCGGTAATATTGTCAACAGCTTTAGATTTCTAAGTTTTGCACAAATATAAGTTGAAATGTATTCACTGTTTTTCTTGTTGAATTTCATCATGTTACAAAGTGAGTTACAAAGCAGACGAAAGATGTATTACTACATCCTGTTGTGTTATTCGCGAACCAATGTTCTATCCTATTGCGGTAATTTGTTTTAAAATTCTTAGTGTCAGTTTGTAGTGAAATTTTTAGATTTTATTAAATCTTCTTTATAATAAGGTTTCTTATTAATGTTATGAAAATTTAGTTTTATAATATATCGTTTTATACATTACTTATTTATTCGTTGATACAGTATTATACGTAATTGAAAAAGTTGAAAGTTTACATTTTGACTACGCATTATTCGAAATTTTATTTTATTTATGAAATGCATTGCTGCTTAGAAGTGATTTGCAACTTTTTAAAAATAGGAAAAATATTCAAGTCAGCACAGCTCTAATGAGCTAATTTGAAAAAGTTATATTCTAAGGTTATTAATTTAATCATCTTTGCGTTATATTGTAGCATGTAGGAGGTACCTCTTGCAATTAAATTACAGAGTAATTTATTAATTATAATTTTAGACGTTCTTGCTTAAATTTCTTCTATGATTTAATATTATATAATATTATAATTTATAGTATGCCTTTTTTCAAATTTTGTTGCATATAATAAATGTATAATTTCAGCTAGGTTTTGTCTGGATTTGAATTGATAGCTAAATAAAGCATAGGTTACATTTATTTCTTAAATTTCTGTCGGAGGTCCTGTTAAGAAGATGTTTTATCACTTTTTGTATTCATAAAGTTTGATTTATATATTAAAAATAAATAATTTCATTAAATAAATATTTCCAAATGTTCTAATCTTGTATTATAACCTCACACTGTTAAATTTATATCTACAGTTTTGTCAAATATATTTGCATTGTTTTACATTACTTACTATACATCGTGTTAACTGCCCCATAAACTACACTTTGCAATCAGTCCATCTAATGTTGAAATCTTGTTAAACAAATATATTCCCGACTAAAGATATAATGCAATTAGCTATTTTTATTTTCCGTTCTGCTGATAAAATTGTTTTATTTGATGATTTTTCTCGTTTAGTTTATCGATTCACCACACTGCTGTTTTTGCCTCCTTACTCGTGCCTGCTATTATGTATTAAGGTTGCTTATTATAGTTGCGTTCTTGAGATGAAATCTTATTTTTTTGTTTGGACTTTTTCTTCTTGTGTACTATAACAACTAGTCAGTGCAAGATTTAATTTCTACTTTCATATGATTATGATCTTTGAGTTTATAATTGTGTCTTGTTATTTATTCAAATTCTTTAATAGAATAAAGTGATTCTATTTTATTAATAACATGCAATTTGTTTAAACAACAGCACAACGATTCACAAATATTTTTAATCAAGCATTTATACTTGAAGTTAAGTAACATATTTTCGATATTTAACTAATGTACGATAATACTGCATTTAAGATGAACAGTAAGTAATAGGCATGATGTTTAGAAACATGTAAATATTTAAAAAATAATTTAGTAATTCCACTGGACATTTGCACTGGGTAAAACAGTAAAACAGTATAATAGTATTATTTATTCTAAGATTAGAACAACAATAAATTAGAGCATCATATTCGACATTGTTTAAATGACTTAGGCTGATATGTAGAAGCTTCCTATCAACAAATGTTTGTTCGATGCAAGCTCAATGACTTCTGTACACTATTTGCTGCACTATCTGAGATTCTATCCTTCAGATTACATGATCTCGATGAAAATACTTCGCTTTCTTTATTTTCTGAAATATCTACAGAAAGACATTTGCAAGAACAAATATAAGCACATTCACCATCTTTACAAGTTTGTGTGTAGTCATCTTCAAAAACATTCTCAGATTTTCCATTTTTAATACTACTCTGTAATGTTTCATTAGGTTTCTGATCTATATCTCCAGAGTCTATATCAGGATCAAGTCCGGTTTTCATTAATCTCACTGGATCTTCATTTCCTTCACAATATCTCTCTTCTTTTCTACGTATCGCATTTGCTCTGTAGTGTTCATTACCCTGAAAAAGAAATTTAGAAACGTGATTTTTCTCCGCTTTTCTCTGCGATTTAAGTCTTCCACCACAGAGAGGTGAGATCTTCATGTTTCTCTTGTCTTTCGAAAGCACGACGCAGTTGTTAATACGCCCGGGTTCGCTAGTTGCGGAAGAGGTCTGTTGTGATGAACACGATCCGTTAGCGTTACTTCTCATTGCACGTGATAACTTCGACACTCGTGCATCCGGGCCACCGTAAACGCGCTCTGACACACAAACGCTTCCTGTTCCATAGCGAAGTCGCTGTCGCGCAGCGTCATCGAGACATTGGTAACATAGGGTAGAGATAAAGGCTTGACGATAGTTGAGCGACATTAGGTTGTAGAGAATGGGATTGACTGTGCAGCTGATGAAGTACAGAACACCTGAAGATTAATGATAACACTGAGGTTAATATTCATAAGATTAGTATTAAATTCAATCAGTATTAAATCAACTTAAATAAGTATCAGTATTAAATTAGTATTAAATCAACTTAAGTAAAAAGTACAGAAATTAAGTTAAAAGGAAGAGTTCTGTTATTTAAAAAAATTGCAATAATAGGAATTTTGATAGATAATATAATCAGGTCAATTAAAATTACGAATTCGATTTGACGCATAAAATTTAACAGTTTCATTAATTAAACGAAGACTGATTGCTGTGCGTCCTACCTACCGGATATATAGAAAAGTACTGACTGCAATTCGAACCAAAATGGTGTCCATTGATCTTCTCGAACATAGATTGTCATAAGTCTTTGAGCGTGAAAAGGGGCCCAACAGATGCAAAAAGCAACAACCACAGCAACTGTAAACAAAACATGTCAATTCTCAGAATACAAAATTCCGCCTACAATATAAAGATTGCTTAAATTACATTATATAATTATATAAAATTGCTTTTAAATAGCTTACCTTGTAACCGTTTAAAGGCAATTGACTTCTTGCTTGAAAAATCTCAGTGGGCTTTAATTAAAGATTCAGCTGCTTGGAATATAATGATTTTGAATTTATTTAGAGTAGGCACATGTTTCAAAATTCTTTATTTAACTGGAATCATTCATGGAACACTGTACTGAATTCAAATTCATCTTAACGCATTAGACAACTTTGGGTCAAAATTTTAATGTCACAGCACTCTGATCTTTATGGTGAGAGGCATCTTTGAATAATTTAAGTTTTATCACCAGAATCCTCAGGTGAATTTCACTCACTCTCACTGACTGTCACTTTAACTAACACGTCATGACAGACGTTTCATCTAAAGCTAGATATTCTGTCATGTGCCAATTAATAATTAATGAGGAGTCGTAGCTTGTTTATTTTTAATAAAATTTTAAAGTTGACGAGATTTGAATAGATATCTTGGGTCACTTTACAAAGCAAAGCAGAAGTCATATGCGTAATACATATTGTATAACACAAATTATAATTGCTCATTAAATTTTAATGATAAGTTAAATGAAGGTTAAATACTTACTTCTAATTACTTACAAATTGCTTAATAACTTAATTAACTGAATAGAGCTGAAATTTCGTTCACTGGCTTATTAAATTTTCTAATATCTTTTTTCATCAGTTTTTTGCCTAATAGTTAAGCCGATTTAAAGAAAACGATAACTTCAAAAAAAAAAATTTGCAAAGATCAGCTTGATTTTTTCCACATGTGCACTAAATTAACGCATTTAAAATTATTTTCAAATCGATACGAACTGGGAATAAGAAATAAGTTTATAACGAAGTTCAGACATTCCATGGGCGGAGTTGAACGCGCGATTTGTAACAAGGTTTCTAGAAAAATCTGATCATGATTATCATTTGATCTCACGTTACTTGTCTGCAACAGTTCGCTTGTTTCAGTATCAGTCACAGGGCTTGCGTTCCATATGAAAGACTAATGCATTAAAGCAGGAACAACAGGACTGATTGAAGTTAAGAGAGCAAGAGTGGTTGGTGATGAATAATGGTGTTCATCAGATTAACATTCATCAAATTAACATTCATGAGATGACGAGTAGATCTAATAATAGTTTGTCGACGTAATTCTGCAATGCACTAGAAGGCATAGAGAAGCTTGGATTCGAATGCTACTTTTAGCAACAATAATAATTATTAGAGTCATAAAATTCAGTGCATTACTTATTTGAATAATCCAGGATCTTATATTTTGCGAGTTCTATGAATCTTTTAAGATTACCAACATAATAATAATAATAATTAATTATGCTGTGTAGTATAGTCAATTCTTTCATTACATAAGCCTATATGATTTAATAAAGTTAGTAATATAGTTAAACCTGACTTTTTATCGAGTTTCAAATTTGTTTATCGTCTAATTAAATTAATAATTGATACTAATAAATGTTACTAGAATAAAAGTCCCACAAATATTTTAATATCTCGATTTACCATCTAGGTATATCGAATAATTAATATTCAGTTTACCTTATGCACTTAGCTGCTTAAAGTGAAGTTTGATACAGTACTAGATTTTATTATGCATGTTATTTACTTTATTTTACTCATTTGTTACTTACTTATTAATGCAAAAAGTATAGCGTATTATGATAATGCAATTTTCAAAGTGAGACGTTCAAAATCTGTTCGTGTCTCTTCCGTAGTCCAAGTGGCATTCCAAAGATGAATTCAATAGTTTCACTTGATTTACTGTTACGAGTCACTTGGAAGCAGTTAAATAACCCAAAGACACTGTGCATCTGGGGCCAATGTTGTCTTGCAACTTTATAGTGAACTTGATTATTTAAATTGGCTGCCTTTTTATAACGTTCATGAATTTAAACAAGAAACATTGTTCTTAAACGTAGGCCAGAATACTCAAAGGTGCATAGTACATAGAGAATTTGTTATAAATCACAATGGACAGTAAAACAATGACATATAGCAAATGCTGAACTATACAGTTAGCTTTGTTTTTCATATATGTAAACTTTTTTACATAATTAATAATTACGTAATTACTTTAGCTACTGATGAAATCTATTAATTTGTGTAGTTGCACAGAGTTTTTCATGCTTCTGAAATCCTTTCCAGAATACCTGTCAATTATGTTTCACAAGTTCAGACAAAGAGTGTCTTAACGCAACAGGAGTAATAATTGCTTAAATAACTACAATATATATTTACCTAATTATAATTCCAAGTTTATAAAACACAAGTGCATATTTAAGCAATTATCACAGTTTATATAACAAAAAACTCATACCGAGCATCTTGAAAACAGCCTTTCTCGAATGCGATCTCGACGTAACTAACTGTCCGGCCATTCTTTGAGAATTACGTCTCACTGTTTCAGATCGCCGTAACGCCAGACCGATTTGTACGTAAAGTGCACTGATTAGGCTCATCGGAATGCAGAACAGAAGAAATGTAGAAATCTGAAAGGCGTACTGCATGTTCCCCATCCACTCTAATGGAATGTTACAAATGAGAGAGTCTATCAGATATGTTCCTGTTATTGGATCTACGAGATGATAAAAAGTCCTTGTGTATATTGGATACGGTAGAGCAGTGATGCAGGCTATGACCCAGATGATGACTATGTTGCGAATAGCCCTTGACAGGCCTGACATGGCCTGGGCGCGCAGCGAGTGACAAATGGCCAAGTAGCGCTCTACGGTAAAGGCAGCGATTATGAGGATAGACGCAGATGACGTCATTTCTGTAAGAAAAGTTTTGAAGAGGCAATATGGCTGGCCGAATCGCCACGGGTAGGCTTCGATTATTGTATAGAGTTCACTAGGTAGACCTGAATAATAAATGTAAACTTGTGTGAACAGTTTCTAAAGTTAATTTATTGATTTATTCTGTAACAGTAGTAGTAATAGTTTACAGGTTATCTTAATAACGTATTTGTCACAAATTATTGATTATTTTACGCAAACGTCGCAAAGTTGTAACAGTGACTATCTAAATAAACGATGACTAGTAGCATTGACTACTGCTCTTTTAAGCAAAATATAATCTAGCCTATAACAATTTATTAAGACTATTAACAGTTAAATCTTAAATATAAACAATATATAATTATAATTATTAGACGATAACGGTAATTAATTACATTAACAAATAAAATTTCGAGATATTATTCACAGAAATTCTTCTGATGCATTGAATTTTAAGATACCGCCAGTCAGTGATTCACGTTGATCTGTTTCTCGGCATTTCTAATGTAATAGCTATAACGTGGCTCTTCAACCAAGAATGATTGCTTTTATATGAGCACTAAACTAAAAATTGATCCATCCTAGATTCTAAAGCATCTTATTATGAGGTCAGCTAAGGGCAGATCGTAATTACTACTCTGGAAATAATTTATCGACCTCATACAGCTGCATAGTATGATATTAAATAGCAGTCTGTGTTAAATCATACACGGACGGTAGATTAGTTAAACATAAAATGAATATTTACCAATTGAGAGCAATGTGTTTCCTCTCTGAAAGTATCTGATCGAGATATAATACTATAATAAATTTAGTTAAACAGTTAAAATTTTAAAATTAAAATCTGATTACATATCATATTGCAATTTACATTTTAGATAATATACGTTTTAATTATGAGGTATATACATTGCATATACATTTGCATTGCATTGCATTGCATATACAGCTGTCTTAGGTATAAGTTAATTTTATTGATGAATCTAATTTACAAAATTGTAAATTACATTATTAGAGATTCTAATAAGCCTGTCAATAGTCCTATTAGTCTATAGTAGCCTATTATTTTTACATTAATATATTGAAGATAATTTTTAATATAAACATAATTATTAAATATTACAACTATTATTAAAATCAGACGCAGTTAAGATTAAATCAGCTTTAGGTCTATCTTTCTTAATAAACATTTGACTTGACAAATTTGATACAGAAACTCAAATTTTCAAGGTCGTAGAAAGTTTAAAACTTGTAAAGTTGTCCTATTGTTGTTTCTATTCAAAGCTAAAAAGTCAGTCATAAAGTGATAATAGAAAGTCGTGATTAATGATGTATAGTTTGACTTACATTTAATTAATCAATATTTATATTGAAATAATTTTTTGCTGGTTTAATCTTTTTCTACATCTTGGAACGATAATTCAATCATTTCCTTCAATCTTCTTATGCTACCACAACTACAGTACTACGAATACTACTGAAATTCTGAAGTATAGTGACATTGATAAATTTGAGCTTATTGATCAATAAATCACGAAAGCTTGTTTTGTACAATCGAGCAAAATCAATCCAAATGTTTTCTGATGATAAATGCTAAATGAAAAGTGAAAAGTTAAATGATTTAGAGAATAGAGGAATGATTTATGGTTTCATGAATATATGAAACTTGGATTTACTTGAACTAATTTTTAATGAAGAAATTAATTGAATGTGATTATAAGATAAGAAAATATAAACATTAACTTGTTGATACTTAGCAGATAGATTGTTAGCTTGATACTAAGTTGATATAGAGCAAATGTGTATATAATTTCAATTTTTAAATTGGATAAAATTGACTACTTGACAGATTAGCTTAGTAATGAAAAAGTATTAATAAGATAACAAAATATATACCGGCTAACAATGAAATGTATAATGTTGAAAAAATCTTAATCAGACTGATTTATTTATACGCAAATTTTGACCCTTGAAAATCTTCAATTTTACTGTATTAACCATTCAAACCTTCACACAAAGTGGTCTCTAAATTTTCTTACTTGAATAGAATCACAACATAATTCTTTCTCCATTGCGAAAAAGAGACTTTGCGAAATAAAACAGTGCAACGACTTCTTCGTGATAATGACTTTCTAATAATTACTTGCGATCTCAATTTGATAATGTCTCTTGAAGAAAAATCGGACTCGAAATTTCCTAGAAGCCATTGCATGGATCCGGGCATGATTCAATCCGTGGGCTTTTAGTTTGGTGACTGCTTGAATGTTATGACAAATGGACCAATGAACATGTCAGCGCAATCTGGCAACTGTCTTAAAATACCAGGATCTCAGTATTGCCAATTGCCACTAGCTGTTGTTTAATTCTTGATTGTAACGAATGACTTGTAATTTGTTTCCATTAACTATGGCCAACTTTGTATAAGATTGTATAAGATTGACAACGGAAATCTTATACAGTAGAAAATGAATAATATTCGTGATTTTAATATTTGTGATTTCCATTTAAATCATAAATTAATCAACGTTGGCGTTTTCTTTGAGAAATTAGGCTCAAAGTACCCACTATCTCGTTTAGTAAAATGGGTATTTACAAAATAGAAATTAAACGTTGAAAAACGAAATGACTTAACACATTGAATTACCACAATTAAATTAAAGATGAAATTTATGGTAAATTTAAAACAAATCAAATATTGTTTGCACTGGTGTTATTTAAGATTTGCTTCAATTTTGTTGTTGCAAATAAAAGTTGATAATAAAAAACCCTAAGTAGAGAGCGAGATAGAATAAGATGTATTTCTGAAACTTAAATTTATTTCAGCTTTGTCTATGTCTCAAACAATGGCCTGAATGTTAGTATCTAATTATTTGCTTGTTTACTAAACAAGAATCTTTAACAACATGTTCATTTACGCTGCGACGATTTTCTGTCAAAACAAATGAACGAACTAGGTCGATTTGTACAGTATTGGTACAACGCTCAATCTGCAGGATTTTATGTGATTAATAGTGAGATGCTTTCACGAAATGAAAAACTAGATCTAGTCCGTGGTGCAGAATTTGTGTAACTTTTTTGTACCAAACTCATAACTAATGGTACTAATGCAAACATATGTTAAAATTCAGCAATAATAAATAATAAACAATGGCGTAACAACCTGATGACAGGCCTGTGTTTTTGTTTGGGGGCCCAATACATTTTCGGGACTCCCAACAAAAGCCAGCGTAATACCAATTTTGACAGTAATTACCTTTTTCTGATCACATAAGCTACTATTAAAATTTTTACTGTTAACTACTAGCCTGCCTGATGATAATTAATTGCTCTAAATGTTTTTTCTTTCGGGTCAGGCAGGGCCGGACCCCAACACGCCAGGGCCCCGCACTATTGCTGTTGCTGCTACCACGGTAGTTACGCCACTGAATAAACATTTAATATTCATTTTATCAAGTTTACAACAACAGTAGAACATACACGTACTGATCTTTATTCATCAAATTCTCGGCGATTTTTTTATTAAAGTTATTATCTAAAATTATTCACGAAAAAGGAATTTCAAGGATAGCCCCTCTGAAGCTCTAATAAATATCACAATAAGTCAAATATATAAAATCTATTAAGACAATCTCAAGAAACATTTATCATGAATCAGCTCTTCGCTCACGAATTATCGTTTTTATTCAAATCAAAGCTAAAATTACTGATTCAGTACAAAACATGTTGAATCCGGTGGTACATTATTTTATCTCAGCACGTGTCTGTCATTGCATGAGAAACAACAAATTACGAATAAAAGTTAGTTGACTAAAAACGCGTGACGTCTAAAAAGAGTCATTATAAACGTATTAACAAGAGCTTTGTAGTGAATTTCAGATTATAATCTAATTATTTTTATGAAATTAAACAAAACTGTTGTTTAATTTCAACTGTTATAATAACTTTCAGCATTTTTGTCTTATTAGAATATTTTTGTCGTATTAAGATATTAGAGATCTTTATGCTTATTCAGATTCAAATTCGCTGTTTTAAAAATAGTAATAATAGTAATTGAATTAGAATATAATAAAATCGCAAATGTAAATAATAAATAAAAAAATATAACTGCAGTCTGGCACATTCTACGTTCCAATTTGAGAATTTTAGAATAAAAATGATAATTCAGCTACAATTCTTTGTATCAAATATTAAGTTGGATGTTGTGAATTATAAACTGGTTCAACACTCTAAGTAACGAATGAGAAAATGGGTAATAAGCATATAAATAAATATTAACGTTAACGAAAGTTTATAAACCCTAGCAGATTTTAAACAATAAGAATCTGTAACAGAAAAATAGGTTCAAATAGGTTACATAAACTATTTATGTATTGTATTATGATCGAATGAATTTCTTGCTGGAGATATAAGATAATGAAGTACTTCGAAATGAAATTTTGTCAGTGATTGTTAGATCTCTACCAGTTAATACAAAATAACTGAGAACTTGATATAATATGTATTAGGTGTGTCGTAAAAATGCCAAATATGTCATATATAGTATTTTATATAGCGTCTGAAGTACTATTATTATGGGAAAATACGCTATAATCGCGCAGAGAAAGTTGATGATTGAATAATGTATAGAGTATCGCAAAGGTTTTGTCCGAATCGTTATAGTCGTTACGAATCTTATTGAACGGAAATAACAAGGCGGGACTAAACGCAGAAATACAGTCAACGGATTAGTGAAACAATAAACAGTTCAATTTGTCAATGAAAACAGTGAAATTGCAAGTATACAATGAAACAAAGCGATGAAAACATTTATTGTGTCTGCTGCTTGGTTTACACTCTAATAAGAATTGAAAGAATTGAAGTTAAGAAAAAATAGAATTGAAATTAAGAAAACATGATCTGAAAAATACAATTTTTACTATTGGCATTTGGCATTTACTTTAAATTTACTCAAATAAAGCCAACAGTCAGTATTTCTAGTTCAGTTAAAAGCTTTCAGACAGTATTTTAAAAATAAAAAACTCATTGTTTGTATCACTGTTGCGACTATAGTTGGCTTCTGACAAGTAAATGTCGTAGCCTTTAAAAATACAAAATAGTTGATTATAACGCGTCGCGTGGTATAACAAATTTGATTTCGACAGACAACGCTGCTTCATCTTTGTTGCTATTAAACGCTATTTTATGCTCGTTTAATTCAAGGTTACGAAGAAAACTTATAAATGCAATTTAAAACAATTTATCTTCCTACGTTGTGCTATATTACGTGAAAATTTATGACTATTATAGAGATGCCTCGGAGCTATAGCGAAATTAAATTATGCTTGAATCATTTACGTTTAGTTTAGCAAAAAGAATAAATTAACTCGAAATTTGACGTCTTGGTAACAATTCAGATCAGATTGGGAGATAGATCACACATTGATGTTCTTAAATGTATAAATTTGTTAATTTTAAATAAAAATAAAAAATTGAATTACCCCCCCCCCCTTCCCCTTTTCCCTCACTCCTACCCCTTTTTATCAAAAACGATATGTTGAATTTTTATATTTGATTAATATTTGAATATAAACATGGTACTTAATTGTGTCTAAAAATTGTATTAATAATTATAATCTAATAAAAAAACTAATATACCATGCATAAATAAATAAATGATATTAAATTGCAGGTGCACGATGTAATTAACAATCATGATGTATCCGCTTAAATTATTATCCAGAACCAGTGTTGTTATGTTATTTATTTGAAAATGCTTCATGAGAAATTAGAAAATATTTTCCATCAGGAACGTTAAATAAATTAAATCTTTATAAAAAAAATATTCTATCAACTTGTTAACAGTTCAATATTACGTTAATTTGCTTTATGAAAAGCACTCAAATCTTTTTCCAACTGCATCAAATTTCGCTTTCTATCCTTCTCCACTTTCTTTTCATATTGAACAATATCGTACTGATTGCGTCAGACTGTTTTTTTAATGTCACAACATCTTGCAAAGAAGTTTCATCGTCTGATGTATGTAGTGTAGTGATTGCCTTTCTTGCAATAATAACTCAGGAAATGTGGGATGTCTTCTGATAAGAAAAGAATAATAACGCAAAGCTGCGAAGCTCCTTATTAAATAACTTGATCGATTCTACAGCGTTTAGTGATAAGGGATGTCGTCGCCCTTACCTATGAAACATTAAAAACTGATGATAAAGACTTTTTATAATCATTAATTTTTGGACCGAAACCTTAAGTTTTTTCACAAAAAGAATGGATGATCTCGCTTTTAGTCTTTTGTAGTTTCTTTTGCGTTTTCTGTCCAATATTTAATTTACCCTCCCCCCCCCACCCATGTTATGTCAGTGTACATAACTGGCAGATTTTTGTATTAAATTTATTCCGAAAGAATGAACCGCGTAGAAAAACTGCTATATTCTATAAAAGATTTTAGAATATTCATTTAAAACGGGTCCCATTGTTACAGCGCGAAAAGCATCAATATTGAAGAAACCGTGATCAAAGAATTTGCGTAAAGTTGTTTTGAATGTTACGGAAGAGTACGCAACAATTCACGCTTCAGCACAAACTATAAATCATAGATTGTTTGCTGTGTCATGCAATCTGAAGTAAAATAGTAGAGTTGAATCTCATTATATCAAGAAATGGCATAAATTTATCAATGAGAGAGAAAATAAATCATGTTTCGTAAACAACTATTTGACGTGAACGTATTATTTAAAGCTGTAACTTATTTGCTACTTATTTACAGTCGAGTATAATAATAACAATACGATGTATAAGTTATTGTTTGTAATGTAACATTAAAACATATGGTCTCACAAATGTTTGATAAGTTTATTGATTAAAAAAATTGGAAAAGTTGTATAATCGACATTATCAGTTGAAAAGAAATTATCAGGCTGCATTGTACAAATATTATTAAAAACAAATGATTATTATTACAGATTGCATGATAAGATTACGCTGGTAGATATACTGAAATAATATGTGTACTTCACTGTGTAGACTAAAACAAGTAAAAGAAACGCGAATGGATGAAAAGTAATAATTTCTAAAACAAAAAATATAATAATTTCTGATCTATAGAAAATAATTTAGTTATTACGTTGAAACGGAATGTGCTGTTTCCAAGACTCTTTATTAGTTAATTACTAACAGCTTACATCAATTGGTTCATCCAAACCAAGTGCTAAAGATTAAACTACTGCTAACTGCCCTGCTGTAACACGTCGATATTATAGTTGCAACATTTTAGATATTGCAACATATGTTTTGTAACAGTAAAAAAGTAAAGATGTAATGAGTAGATCATAATAATTATGAACAATATAGTGTAAACTTGAATTTTAGCACACCATAATGATTATCACTCATTGTATATAAAATTTTATTATAATAAATTTTATTATAACATAGTTCATAGTATTTATTAAATAAAGTCACATTTGTTCGAAAATTAAATATTTGTAAGTTTGAATAAAATTACGACAGATTTAAATTGTAAAGATCAATTAACGCTGCACTAACCGAATACAAGCGTTAAAACATCAGAAACTGCGAGCGAGAACAGATAGTAATTAGTGGCCGTGTGCATTCGTTTATTTTTTATGATGACGACACACGTACAAACGTTTCCAACTACTCCCGTTAGAAAAATGATGACGTAGACTGTAATTAATATAGAAGCTTGGACGTCTGATCGATATCTCGGACCTAGGTGCTCCTGTAGAAAAGCTTCGCGGTCAAATTCGGTTAAGTTTTGCGTTCGATTTTCTTCTAGATTTAGGGTTACGTTTATCCATCTATTCGTTAGTATAGGTCTATGATCTCTTAAATCAATTGCCATGATTTCAATCCAGGTTATTTACTAGAAAATAATATCATCGTAATATTTCGATTAATCTTTTTGTTCTGTTAGCTCCAATATCTTGTGTATTGTGTTTTAATTTCTTCATACAATAAAACTTCTATATTTTTTCATTTGTAAAATAGAACTAATCTTATAGAGATCTTTCATCAATCGCTCTGCATTAATGAATACTTGTAATCAGATATAATATTCGCTTATTTGTGTTTACGTTTACTATAACATACTATATCCATCTATTCACCTCGGAATTGTCAGGTATCTGACAACGTACGGCGCGTTAGAAGTACAGTATACGATATCAACGAAGATTACAATACAAGAACTTTACGTTTCGAATAAAATCGCGACTGATGCGCCGAGTTTTCGTCGAATAGTAATCGAAAGCGTATAATGTACTGTAACAGTTAGCGTATAAAGAACGCAAGCGTGTCGAGCGCTGGCGTATTTCGCATTGATTGAATCTGTCTCGAAATTCTACGTATATCGGAGATGTTCATTACATCATTGGACTGAAGAAGACAACGCGAGAAGAGACAAAGTCAATTATACTTCAGTCTATCGGAAACTATTGCTTGCATCTAAACAATCATTTCATGCGAATCTATTAGTTGCGCGGTAAAAGCAATCTGCTTTGAAGTTTTTTTTAACTTGAAAGATTATTTTTATCATTCAGTCACAGAAGCTACTGGCTACTCTTGAGATATAACGATTTGAGTAAATGGTGCATTTTTATCAATAATATGTGGCACAAAAATTTTACTCCATAAAATCGATCGTATACATTGTTTTCTTATCGATTATTGTTAGAGTCAATTATTCAGCTTTGGCTTAGTTTTGTCTTTGCCCTATACCGTTACTTTTTGCTCCAGCCTGTATTTATAATATATAGGTATAAGTATATAAATTGACATTATTTTTTGATTTAGTTTTTATTTGTATCAGTTTATCTTCTGCTTCTTACTTTATTTACAACTTTTAAAATAAAACTTTTTATAGAGATAAAGTCAATAAATTTGTTCTCATGGCTTATTGTCCACGGCTTATTCTGCTGTGTATTAAGATCTTAGATTTTTATTTAATTACATTTTTTGTTTTAGAGAACTTAAAAGAAAAATAATTTTACACAGCTGGATATGTTTTCGTGTTTTAATTTAGATCTTATAATACCTTCATTTTTATTCATTTATCTCAGCAATTTTCTGTCTCGTTCTCGTCTGCAGTGTCTTTATTTTGAGGATTATTGTTGCATTTAATGACACAATTATTTTAACATTACTGCTTTCAGTGACAGGAATATACTGTATGAGAGTTGACATTTTCAAATAATTACTTTAGTTTTCTACTGGATTGTTTTTTTTCGTTTTCAATTGTTTTTAATATTTAAATTTAGACATTAATCAAATGACACAAACAATAAATACATATAAATATATTTTAGCGACTGGTAGCGGTTGATAATACATGACATTAAGTAGCATTTGTTACATTTATTATTATTTATTATTAAGCTAAATGTTTATCTTTATTATCTTCTACACAGAGAGATACAAAGTATTGAACACTACAACTAATTGACTGAAGAAACTGATGTACACTGCAAGCCTAACTAAAATCCAACAAAAAATTAAATCATATACATTACATAATGCTTGAAAAAGAATTACTAAGGATTTAATTACGTCTAAATTATTAACAATAAAGTATTATTTAATTTAAAATATTTCGTCTATAGGCAGTGAAATGCTGTTAAAAGACAAAGATTGCAAAATTTATCAAATAATTTGTTACCAGTCTTGCTGTAAATTAGTTATAATTTCTCATAATATTTTAAAAAATAAACAACTTATACTAACATTTTCTTTAATTTCAGCCAAATAAAAAACGCATCAAGCCTTTAACATAATTAAAACAGTGTCTGCAAAATTTTCTAACACTCCAGTGATCAATATTTTAACAAAAAATTGTGAAGTTAGGTATTTACAATGCTGTTTTTCTAACCCAGTAAAAACTAGCTTTCTAAATTATCAGCCCGACTCCATGAATTGACTAAATTGTTGATTATAAATCATAACTTATAATTATAAATGAGAAATTTACAAAAAAACATATTTGCTAATGTAATTTGTAAATTCGACATACAATAATAAATTAGTATAAACTTAAATATACTAAATATTGTTAAATTATGAAATTGCTTTATAAAAATTCTTGTAAAAAAATGTAATTAGACTTGTTATAAAATAACTGAATGGTGTTCAAATTCTTGACATTTATTCCATAGTTGGTGGTTTAATGCCCTCAAACTTTGGCGTGAATCCTTTCGCGTTGGCCTGTAAATAATAAACAAATATTCTAAGTAAAACTTACATAATTTTTATGTAATATTGTAGAGTAAATATTGAAAATTTGGTACAATTTTTTGACATTGTTTTCATATTATCATTCAAATTGTCGAGTTGTTAATTCTCCACAAGTTCTGGATCAAATTTTAACCTTTAAAATTGTATTCATTTTATAATTATATTAAGAATATTAATATCTTAACTATTTTAAAATTCATCTAAAAGTAAAATTTAACAAAACAAACATTTTTTTAGTTTAACTTTTGCTAACTAATTTGAAAATAAGTGAAAAACTACAACTGCCACATGCTAAAGTGATGCTTGCCAATACTAGCAACTTTCTTTTATTTATTTAGCTATACAATAGATATTATTATCCATGAAACAAATACACACAACAAATCCTAGTTGATTAAGGCAATTGATGACATTGAGCATTGGTCCCTTCCTTCCTTCATACAAATCTGGAGTTTGGAAGAGAGCTGTCTGTGGCACGCCGAACTCTTTAGCTGCATTGTTGAAGTTCTCAATGTTGCTCATCGCTACAAAACTGCTGGTAGCTTTTGGCTTGAATGTGGCTGTTGCAATGCCAGCAAATGTATTCAACTTGTTGATCAGTCTATAACAGTTGAAAATATAAGGGCATTGAATATGACAGGCAGTAAAACGGCATTAGAATATGACATAGAATGTGACAGTCATTGACATGGGTAATAATGTGATTGATATTGCAGCAGTTAAAACTCCAAACAAATTTTGTTTTTTAATAAGTTTATACTAATAAATTTAAATAAACTACAATTAAAATACAAAAATGAATGTGTTGACTCAATGAAGACATTTAACTAATCAACCAAAAAATGACCTGACCTACAGCGGTAGTTATTTATCAGTTTTAATGTTATTGATAGTCTGTTATTTAAATAGGCTAATAGCTAATATCCAGTTGCACTTCTAATAAAGTTAATCTACAAATCATGTACTGTTATTATAAATAAATTTTATCACTCACTTGCATAACACCACTCCATCTTTCAAATGGTTGTGAATTGATTGCCAGTCAGTTCCAGGCTTAAAACAAAATTGTAAAAATATGCTACATAATTATCTTGAAACACTGAATTACCATAATTATTGAAATGCATTAAATGCAATATATATATACATATATTTAAATCGGAATATATATATTCCTATTCATGTATTGTATATTGCTATATATTTCTTAAATATATAGCTAAGAATGTAAACTTAAAGTTGTACAAGTACACTTTTACTCATTTTTACATTTTAATTCAGTTTGCGCTTAACTGTATTAACGTTAAGGCTCTTTCTCGGTTGGAGATCTTTAAAATAAAATAATTTACTAAACTGGTTGTATTTAGCTTTGCGTTCTGACAAGCAATAAGTCTACTGTATTATCTTGCATGCCTATCTATTGTAATCAACTTTAAAAGAAGCATATCATGGAAATGAGAAAGGGAAAGAGATTTTATGGACCAGATCATCAGTGCTGTAGCAATAACATACTAGGATCATTTAGCTAATCTGAAGATTGAAGATAAATTGCTCAATAAAATGAACTAAAATCATTATGGCACAATAAAAAGTAGTACATTAACCTTGTAGCAACTGTGATAAAATAAGTTTGTAGCAATTAAGCAAAATAAGCACATAAATAAAACAAGATAAAAAAATCCTGATGAAGCAATATTGATAATTAAATATCAGATTCTTACCAAAATAAATATAAAAAAAATATAAATATAAGATTACCAAAATTTAGTATAAAATATAAAATTCTGATATAAAATACAAATTTTGAATTCTTTTTTGAATTTTTGTCTTCTTAAACATGACAGCAAAGTTACCTTGCTTCAAACTACGCAATGCATGAACTGAATGATAGAGAATTAAAATAATAAATATATAAAGTTTATAACGCACGCATGCTGGTACGTCGCTTCCTAAAACTTTTGTAATCCAGCCCATAATAGCTGCCGGTGTACCCAGCTTTTCTTCCTCGTCATATCTCTGAGTAAAACAGAAGATATTTTATCAACTTACTATCTTATATAAATCATAAAAAGTTAGTTAATGTAATAACATTAGAATACAGCAAAAATATTTAATAGTGAATTTTGTTTGTTTGTTTGTCGCTTAACGGCACGGTAGCACATAATAATAGTGCATTTGTAAAGATTTAAGAAAATTTAATTATTCGCTCTATTTGCCATGTCTTACATTATTGAAGTTTAAAGGCAACAACATAGTATTTAAAGGAAATAAAATCGAATATAATAAAAGTGAATTGGTTGCGCACCGCTTCAAATTTTGCCTCTGTTCTGTAAGCGTCTCCAGATTTTCCAGCTCTGAATCCGGCCATTCTGTCTGTTTAATCTAAATAATTATTAAAATAATAACAAAACATTTCAAAGACGTAAAAAGGTAATATAAAATAATGATTATTACGTGCACTATATCTAATGAAAAATTTTCATGACACAAACAGATGTATTTATGAGGCAAAGCTGAATGATTTATTGATTAACAATTAAGGCACAATTTAAGCTGTCTGCAAAATCATTCTAAATGTTTGTGTTATGCAATAATGTGTTCTTAAATATTTTGCAGATGCAATATTGCTCAAACTTCTGGTATCAATAAACACTAATACTACAACGTGACTCAGCGCTAGAACTTCTCGCGCGATTTCAGTAAGAATTACTTCAAGCAGCAACGATTAGCTAAAGCCATGTTACCGCATGATTGCAATTCTCGTAAACTTTCAGTACGAAAATAAGCACAGCTGAAATGCTGCGGTTGTTTACAACACTAGAAGTACCAGAGAAGGAATTCTATCAGGACTAATCCTGGCTTCTAGTTTATTTTTGTTATCTTTTACAATCTCCAGTTTGCTACATGGAATGAACTTCAATCATTCCAACTGAGACGTGTGGCATACCGACGAGACTGAGCGAGGTCTACCATATATCAGCAGAAATAGAGCGAGATGCTCATGTGTATGAACTTAATAATATAAGGAGTGATAAGGTTACATTTTCATCAACTTCAATGTATAAACAACATAGAAATAAAAAAATGCATTCCCTGAAATTTAAAGTTTATTAACTCTGTATTAAATGTTCTATAATAACGTTAAATGATGACAAATTATATTATTTAGAGTACTATTTAATATCAATTTGGAAACATTCAAAAATCAAGAAACAAAGCCAGGAAAATAGATCAATCTAAAAAACAACATCAGTATAATAGCGCCACACAATGATTACGATCCGATAGTGATAATTTAAAAAAAATCTTTCGAATGCCCATAACCACATTTTCAATCTCATCCCCATCAAAGTTTTATACTTTTGCCCCTCTCGGCACGCGTGAAACAGTAACCTAGAATTCTGCATGCCTCTCAAGTCATAAATTCATGCTAGTTCAAGCTTCTATTACTCCTACACTCAAGCATAATAATATCTTCAATAATTCTTTGCTGAAAATAGTTTTGTTTGTAAACAGAGACAGTTGTTACAGTATCTTATCAATTTGCTGGATAATCGATAAGAACCGGGTCAAATCAAGACGATCCGAGGTCCTTATCAGCGGATCTTAAGCTGGTTCGTTCGCGCCCCCACCCTCTTTAATAATTGTTTATTATTTCATAATGAAAAAGATAAAGTTTCATTTATAAGCAAACAGTCCTATTTAAATGTGCATGCATGATTTAACTAGAGTTGTTATAAGGTACAAAATACTGCTATTAATTACTATACAAAATATACACCTATAATTTGTTTATACTATCTATAGTATACTTAGAAAATAAAATTCCAGTAAAATTTAATATCAATGAAATGAATGTAAATGTCATAAGTAAATTATTAATATAATATAGAAAATATGCTAATAATGTATATGTTTTATTTCAGTAGGCCTAGATATGAATAACAAAGTCGATGCTAAGATATATTCTAAAACATAGCAAGTTAATGCTTACGTGTAGATTATATTTGCAACTTTGCGCATTGTCATCACGTTTAAATAACACAACAAATTTGCTTTTTAGATCTCAATATTACTTCAAATTGCGATGACAAGATTTAAAGAATTTAAAAGCAATACAGTATCTTATAAGTAGTAGCATATAAACTGTTAAAAACTGTTTTAACCAAAATCGGTTAAATTATTATTACTAATACCAAATCCATCACATTGCAAAAGTATAAGTTAACGATTGGAAAAATAAGCATTACATAAAACAACGAAATAGAAGTTGCAATCGAGGAAAATCACATGATAGTATTATAGAACATAAAATACTGTGCATTTTATTAACATTAATATATTAATATTAGGCCTATATCCAATTATTTTTAGGACTACTTACTTCTAGAGAAATTCCGATTCGACTAAGAAAAGTCAATAGCTCAAACAATCCAACTGCCCTCAAGTCGCCAGCGAATAATCTGCAACTTCTTCAAATTATTTCTTTAAGCTTTGACTAAACATCTTCGGCTGAGAGCTTCTTTAGCCAAGTACGCCTATCTCTTAGCAAAATGGGCCCAGCTTTTAGCAAGTAGGCCCAGCTTTTAGCAAGTAGGCCCAGCTTTTAGCAAAGTAGGCCTATCTTAATTGCTGGCTGCTGAAACTTGCAGCGTGCTCTAGACTGCTGGATTACCTTCGAGAACATTCTCCATGTGAACATAATCTCAACTGTTTACAAGAAATGCGGCACTTACTCATCAAACATGAATGCAAGGAAGTTTTTGAATGATTATTGGCGCGTGTTGCAGATAGGCCGAGGGATGTATCCAGCAAGTGTGGAAATGAGAAATTATTACAAAAAATGTAATAAAAAACGATTCCCTTCGAATATTTGCTTGAAAGTCTGGCTTTTAATATGAAGTGCTGTTTCCATAATATTAAAAGTTTAATATATAATTTATTAAAAAAACCGTCACATTATTTTTGGACGTTTTCCAGTTCTACTCCTATGTGCACATGAACCAATATTAGGCCACATAAAATAATCAAAATGTAATGTACTCGAGACACCAATATTAACTGGCTGTGTTAATAAAGAGACGATTTTTGTTATTCATATATAAAGCATTTAATAAAATTTACAAATATAACTAACTTTAAAAGATTACGTGATTGTGAAGCGCTTTTTGAGGTAGTCTTTACAGTAGGCTTATAGACTAAAAAAGAAGATTAAGAGATGAAACCTTTCAAGGAGAAACGGGTCTTGTATAGACTATGAGATAAGTCTCTCCTTCATTAACAAAATCTACTACTAAAATATATCTATATGGTTACAAGCCACAATAATAATTCACATCAGAAATGTATTTAATGATGAAATTTAATGATGACGCTATTATAGAAACAATTTATCATGGCTTTTAGAAGTTGCACATTTTTGTAAGTGTTACTTTGTTTAGATTTAACACCTGATCTTAATCAACTGAGAGTCGCATGCTGGTCTGCTGCTAATCAACGATATTCAGTTAACTTACTGAATGCATAAGAGAAGACAGCCCATAACGCAAAAACTCTTTTTTTTATAAATTGATTTCTTAATATGATTGATAATTTATATAGCAAAAGTCTCCAAAATAACGTCCACATAAATTTTCAAAACTGCCACTGTAGTTATAGTTTTCTTCAAAAAACTTCGACAAAACATTCAAATTTGTTACAAAGATTTGACACTGCAACGTAACGTTTTCGTTTTTTAACTCCAGCAACTACAGAATGAATAATTGGATAAAATATCTCATCTTTGAACTCATCCCTTAGAGATTTTGCAAGTTGCGGTGCTTCAGTTTCAGCAACTGTTGTTTCTGTTTGTGGATATTTGTAGGTTCTCATTTTTTCAGTTGCTTTTTGTATACCATTTTTCATTACATTTTACATCGTTTCATCATTACTGACACATAGATCACTGCTAGCTGGGGATGGAGTCGAAGGGTAAATTATGCCGACAGAATTGGCAACAAGATCACATTCATCATATAATTAATCACAGGATTCTCGCAATTTTAATAAAACAAAAAAAATAATGACGCACAACACAATTAAGACAACGCTAGCAAGTAAAAAAGTATCCAAAAGTAACCAAAGTAGTCCTACATAATTTACAGTAAGTAGTCTAAGTAAAACTTATACTGTGCACAAACCATGGTGCATCGGTGCATAGACTATAGTGCATTAATCTATGCATGCAGCTATCTGGCAAAAATCAGGATTTTTAACAGAAAATATGAAGCATTTCAAAAACCAAAGCCGTAACACATTATCGTCGTCATGTTAATGGGATTATAATAGCGTCACTGAGTAAAAAAATTCATAATCGATTATTTACAGAGCAATTAATTAAAATTTTCTAATTATCATGACTAGAATTATTAATTATACTATTTTTTTCACTAATATTATATTACCGCATTAGTTGAAATACTAATGAAATATTGTAATATTTGAAATATTAATTTTATTTATCATTTTATAGGTACTTAAAATTATATTAATGATAAATAAGTTTTAATTAAAGTTGAAATTGGTATGCATAAAACTGGTTTCGTCTGAAAGTAGGTTCCTTAATACACTATCAATTGCCATTTTGTGTGTGTTTATGCTTAAGATTATAATAAACAGGGACAGCATCAAGTTCAAAAATTTTTTATCGGATCATGGCAGAAAACAATGTCATCTCCGCTCCAGATAAAAGTTTGAAGGGTAGCAAAGCCATAACTGAAGGGATATTAGGTACAAAACACAAACACTTCGATTTTTAAGCAATTCTTTATTTACTTCTTAGTTTTTTTTATTAAACTTTCTTGTAATTTATTGCGATATTTTAGAAATTGTAAATTTATGTCATATCAATAGTTTGTAATATTATAACATTACATCTGAATTAATATTTTGATTGAAAATAGAAAATGCTGCCCCACATTAACTGTGCTTTTTATTTTACTGAAGCATTTTGTGCAACTTATTAGACTCAGCTAAACATTATTAAGTTTAAGAAATTGGGTATAGTTGTTTGTAGAAATGATAAAAATCATTATTTGTTGTCTTTTTTTACTTATAAATAATTATTTATTTCACATAAATCATTTTCTTTGGATTTATTTATGAATTTATTGTGAATTATGCCTCACAAGCTGGCACTGCTTCAGACACTAGAAGTAGTAGTATATTTATTTCAATTAAACATATCAAGATATAATTATGACAATGTACAAAATGAAAATGATAAAAAATAAAATGAATTATTTATGCACTATATCAGATGACATCCCAAAAGTAGAGGAAGAGAAAGCAGAGGAAGATCATATGATGGGGGCTAGACAGTCGCAGCTGTATCAGATGAAGGTAAGTGTTGATCTGTGAACAAATTGATCTGATTTTTTCATACATTTTGGTGTCTTTTATATATTGTCACCCTAATTTGTAATTATTTTCCTGCATATATTCACATTTTTATTTCATATTTCTTTTTATTCTCCAGGCTCTATACCTGGACCTCACCAGACGGAATCACAGAGATCAAAAAGATTACCTCTTAATCAATAAACGCTCGAGCAGCATAGTCCAAGCTGCAAATACTCTACCCGGTACAGACTGTGGATCTGACCATGAACTACTGGTCGCAAAACTTAAATTGAAAACCATTAAAAAACAAAAAGTACCCAGCAAATTTAATGTTCAAAGCATACCTACTGAATACAATGTGAAAGTTAAAAACAGATTCGTGCTATTCAGCAAAATAAACATGCAAGGTGAAGCTCTGTGGGAAGAAATAAAGACAGTGATTTTGAAAGCAGCAGATAAATATATTCCAAGGGTTGACAAATTGTCGATTTATCATATAATTTGCGTTTCTACATCATTTTTATAATAATTTTCTACTTACAAATAAATAAGCACTAGATAATTTACATTTATTTTCAGCGTTGCTACTTGCACATTTCTTCGCTCCTCTTCTTTTGTCTATGGAGTAATGGTATCACAGGGCAATGTGGCCGGGTATAGATTCCCGTCAGTAGTTATCGAGTGGTTTCAAGAAAATATCTTTTCATGGCAAATAAAGCAGATGCACTTTTCACAAAAGTTTCTGTTGACTGTGCAGACAAATGATTTTATCTGTAGAAATTCTACATTTATGTCATACATACAAACCTTCATCTGGATTCCTTTTACATAGATAAAGTATGCTTATTACTAAGCTATGGATTTTTATTATTGTTTTGCTTTTCTGAATAAACTAGTATCAAAAATATTAAGAATTATTCAAAATATAGTTTTTACAACTTCCGTATCAAAATTAATATTAATAGACTTTCCTATAGACTTTTTAATCAAATTTAGATTTATGATACTATATTATAATACCATATATATTCTGATACTATATATTATTATACAATAGATACTATGATACTATATATATACTATGATACTATGTATATTATTACGACATCAGATTTCAGTGCGTTAATGTATTTACTATGATCAATTAAGTTAATATTGTATGGTCAATCTTAATAGATTTACTCTCATGGAGAGTCATTATACAATATATACATTATGATTATATGTAATTCATCTAAGAATAGTACACAAATAACATTGCATCACATTAACTATTTTTCATATAAATATTTTTTATTTGGTGTTTTGTAAATGCATAATTATAGACATTTTTCTACGTTAAGCTGAGTTAATTGAAATTCATTGATCAATATATTTGTTAAGAAATATGTTATTGCATTTAATTACTAAAAAATGTAATTTTTACTTAAATTATTATCATCTTTGTTATCATTTTCATCTGTAACAGTATACAGCTTATACTGTTTATGCGTGAATTATGATTTATGTATAGAAATGATAATGTTAAGTTTTGTCTTTGTAAAAATAGTTTGGTAAACATATAAATAAAAAATTTCCAATTTCCTGTTTTCAATAAGCTGTTTTCAAGCAATGCTCTATATCTGATTATCTAATTGATTACACCATCCTGCATTACTTTGTACTTTCATTTATAAGTTATATTTTATTGAAATTGTTTTAAAGTTATATGTTATTCTTTTTCTATTTGGGCCTTACATCATTCATGTATAATTATTTTGTCTTTTCTTCTTGACTTGTGATAATTTTGACATTGCTTTACAGTGTGTCCTGAAAGTAAGTTGCCTACGAGATGCAGCCGTCAATGGTCAAAACAATAGGGGTCCTTATCCATGTGGACTTCCAGGCTACCGATCAACGGAATCTCTTAGAATTAGATACCGCAAAGAAAAATCTCTGGATATTTTCAAACTCGGTATCATTGGGACTTTACTAGTACGTTTTCTATGTTTTTGATTGTGGTAATGAAATATATGAATTTTTTTATGACAGTTATGAAATATTATATCAATATTATGAAATATCAATATTATGATTATTTATATTCATAAAATCATAATATTGATGATGCTGCTCTTGCCAGCAGCTACGAATCCTAATACTGCTATATCCATGGGTCAACCTATGGTAATGCTAAGTTTTTTAATACTTTATATTGTTTTGATATTTTTATTGACTGTTTAACAATTAGTCTATAGAATTAGTCTAGAGTTTCTTTTATATTAGTGCGGTATTTTGGATCACCGTCCCGGGCGGTACTTTCTCTCGGTACGCCACTGCAAACACTTAATTTTCAGTCTATAAGCTTATATTAAATTTTGTTAACTAGTTAAATAATTAAATTTACATATTGTTTTCCTTGTGTCTACATGGATTGCCTATATTAACTTATATTAAAAGTAATCT
>JAQIXG010000358.1:0-34802 GCA_034700105.1 Oconnorella tubifera
GGGGTTCGATTGAGGGGGGATATAGCTTTTGGTACAGTAGAGGGGCCGGGATAAGCCATATATGTTGAGGAGGTTAAGATAAAGAATTGGGAAGAAACGAGCAAGAATTTTGTGGATAACCAGCATATTTCTTTTTGCTCAAATATCAAAACCTTTATAATTTTCTGAACTTGAAGTCAACTAATGATAATTATTGCTTTTATATATTCCTAGTATATAGTGTATTGTAATTTAGTGTATTTATGTACAAATAGCCTCAATTTCTTTAATTTCAATTAAGTTCAGAAGCCGCAATAAGCAATGAAATTAGTGTGACACGCTTAATAAACATTATTTCAAATAAAAAGGATTTGTAACCGAACTACGAGGATAGTCTTACTTAAGCCTCTAAATCTCATTAATTATTCATGACAGCAGTAGGCGTTATAAAAAAACAAGTAGTAAATCCCACATTGGTCACCAATTGAAATAAACAATTTTTCTATGACTTTCATTTTAAACCAATCAATTTTTGAAAAATATTAGAATTTTGTAGAAGCCACATTTTTATTGGACCATGAAATAATATATTTGCTGCGTTTAACTCGATTCTTCGTATAGAGTTATTATTAATTTAAAGCGGAGAATCTTTCTGCACTAAAAAAACACGGATAGATCGCACAAGGCCCGCTACGTGTCCTTATATGGGCGTAACATTAAGGTATAGGATGGTCTACGTGGTATTTAGTCGCGATATTTATATAGCATATTATAGATCTGGTTTTGTGACACTTTCAGGTCAGATGCGTCTTTGTATGTGTCTTCGTATCTGTGTTTGTATGTGTCTGTCTGTTTGTTTGGCTGTTTGCTTGTGTGTGGTACTGGATGTCAGCGTAATAATGTCATTGTATATTTGTGTTTGTTTTTGTTTATAATTGTAGTATATACGATAATATCGAGTTTCGTTTTGTTCAATGACGTCATCGGGTTAACTTTGACGTCAGAGATTGTTATGACGTGACAGTCGTTGTTGTGACGTTAGTATGACGTCATTTTAATGTATATGACGTCATTAGAAGTTTATATGACGTAGGGAGTATACAATTTAGTATAATAAAATTAATACACTTTTAATCGTGAGTAGTAAATTTAAGTAATATGAATAAATTGAGTAATTATAATTAAAGGTAAAAAATGTGAATTTGATAATGTAAACAAATTTGAGTTGGGAAGGAAATTTTGAAAAAAATTGGTTGTAAGAAAGTTATAATTTTGTAGTAATTTTTAATTTTAAACCATTATTAAGTTAAATCATGTCAGTGTTTCTGAATTATAAGTTGAAATCTAATCCTTATTATGATACTTAATATTAATACTAATTAATATGACAGCCTGATTACGTATGTTGTTATCAGTTTATCAAATTTATATGGAATCTTTTGTTACTGCACCTGCTGCATTATTGAGAGAGTTTTAATCAATTTATATCTGGATCACTGTCATGAAATTATTTATTTATATTTTTTACGTATCATTTTCTGTATCTATACTTTTATTGTGTATTTATCGTAATAATATAATTTTGTTATGATCAAAACTGGGCTGAATTAATATACAATTTGACAGTTTTGTTATATTGTTCTGAATCTGTTGGACTGTTTTTTAATTATTAATTATCAATTAATTGTTACCAATTATGCTATCTTAATTTTATTGTACGTTTTTTATTATTGATGTCTAAATTTTCTGACGAGTTTACAGTGTACATAAATGTAAATTTTTCAACATACGATAATTTGCTTTAAATATTATCATCATTTTTTGATGAAATAAGTTATATTTTTTCCATGTATGAATACCATATTTAAGGTATTAGATTTCTGTTTATGTCGTATCTGTATTTTTTATATTTTATATTTGTGCGTTTTATAATCTCTTATTTTTTCCTTGCTAAGTCTAATTCAAAATAAACTATGTATATATTTGTTCGTGCCTCGTAAATTCATCTCCAAAAGGCAAAACAGCGTTTTTATTAATCATTTGACCTATTTTGCTAAGCATTACATGTAGGCTTAGATTAAAAAAAAATAAAATTGTTTTGTTATTGTAAAGCTTTTGTTATTTTTACCCTATAAAATATTTTATTCCACACAAGTAGGTCTGTAGTAGCCTGTCAGTTATAACTGGCATTAGGCTGATAACGGAGTTGCTTTTGAAAACATTCTACTGTGCGAGGACATTTTTAACTGGACCATTCAATGAACTTTGTAGCCTGGCATTCACTTCATGCGTTAAGTGTGATCTAGTTTTGATGAATGAACTTTATCTAGTATTTTATAGGCAAATACAATATTACAATGTAATATATATGTAATATGTAATATGTAATATGTAGTATATCAATGTAATATGTATATCAATGTAATATGTAGTATATCAGTGACATGACGGTCAAAACGGGTTAGTTAGTTTTAGGATTGTTAAATAAATTGATGGAGTTGATTTGCCATGTTAATGTATTCGGGGATCTTTTGTCGGGTTAATGTATTTGGGACCATTTTGTTGGGTTAATGTAATCGGGGCCGTTTTGTCGGGGTATATTGATGCTTTTTGTAGTGTCTCTCTGTCACTTGACTTTTTTCTCAATTTTCAGTTGTTTACCATAAAGTTTTGATTCTTATTTGTAATGTACTATAATCGTTATAGGATAAATACTTCAATTGCTTACAGAGGTACTTGACTTATATCAATTATTCTTTGACTGTTTAAAGTACATATACAGCTTTACTATATTTCAAACTATGGTTGTTATTTATATCTTTTGATTTATTTAGGAATAAATTTGAAAATGTACTTAAAAATTATGAATATTAGTAAAGTAATTGATTTGTTAATTTGTTGTAAGTTTTATCATAAATCATGATAAAAATTTATTGCTGTATGTAATAATTTAATTACATTTTATGTATTTATTATTTATTTATTGTTGTAATAATAAATTGTTTTTTTAATTATTTTACAGAAGTCGATTACATCTGAACGAATCACGATGTCATTATTTTTCAAAATAAGATTTTGAAAAATTGTAATTCCTTCGCCCAGCTGCCAAACTTTTCTGAATCCACATTGTAATATATAAGACTATATATTCATCATATGGACTGGAGACACAGGAGTAATATATTACCTTAATGAATTAATTAAGATAATTTTATATACAATTTTGTTAACTGGCATTTCTTCACATCAGAGGATTACTAATTTTTCTAGGACATTTATGTAAAAATGTAAAAAATCGACTAATTTACTAATATATCGATTTACCAAAAAGTTGATACGAAATTAAGAATTTCCAAAACGTCGCGAAATCATTTTAGAATAATTTCGATGATAAATGATTAAACTAAGTGGATTTAATACCATTTGAATCTTTTGGTCTAATTACTTTAAAGTTATTTCATTAAATATCAGTCAAAATGTCCGTAATTACCGTTTAAAGCTTCAGAACTTAGGCTTATTCGTCTAATCGCGTGATGCATCCTTACGTTCTATCTCACGATAACGCGCTGCATCTCTCTCCCATTGATGATTGCGATATCGACACCGTGGCGCGCCACTGGTCTATATCAAGACGACATCATTGGAGTGAAAGAGAGAAACTTGATTTGCGTCAGTACGAATTAGATTTATCTAGAAGCACGTTATGCGATAGTACGTTCGAATCTCAGGGGGGGAGGAATGATGGGAGGGGGGCAGGGAAGGGGTTGGGGACGGGGGAAACGGACTTGTGTTTGATTTGTGGGGATAGAGCGTCGGGGTATCATTATAACGCGCTCAGCTGTGAGGGTTGCAAAGGTTAGTAGAGTTATTTGTGTTTGTGCGCGTGACCCGTCAAAACGGCCCCGACAAATGAGCCTTGACTATTAATTCTTATGGTTAGGGTTGGAGTTAGGAGTCGGGTTAGGGTTAGGTTTGAAGGTAGGATTTTTGCTAGGGTTATAGTTAAGTTTGGGGTAGTTAGGCTTAGGGTTATTAAATGAATTGACGGGGTTGTTTTGTCGGGGTACCATTAGTGCGAGTTATATTTATGAGCAACTTTAATCGGTTAAAGCTCAGCTATAAAATATAACATGTTTAAATATAAATTATAAATGCTAATATAAGAAAGTAATTCAGTTTTGCATGTCTCAAATTATTTCTTAAATTTATAGTCTGATAATTTCACACGTTTCACATATTTCACAGGTTGTACATATTTCATGCATTTTAAATATATTTCAAGCGTTTAAATAAAATATTTCACGCAGTTCACTTATTTCACGCTTTTTACATATTTCACACATTTTTCACATTTCACATATTTTACACGGTTCACATATTTTACTCATTTTAAACATTTCACGCTTTTCACACATTTCCCTCATTTCACTCATTTCGAATATTTCACATATTTGACACATTTTAATTCATTTCACATACGTTTCATATACGTTTCACACATGTTTCAGGTTTCTTTCGACGCAGTGTGACACGTAACGCATCATATTTCTGTAAGTACGGAGGGAACTGTGAGATGGACATGTGGATGCGACGTAGATGTCAGGCGTGTCGCATGAAACGATGTCGCGAAGTCGGCATGAAACAAGAATGTAAGTGTCGCTTCATCTTAGCGTTACGTTTAACGTAATGATTATCGTATTATACAAATTTAAGCGTGTTACTAAAGGGCGTAACAAGTGAAGCTTATTGTCTGGATTGTTGTATTATATGAAGATATTGAAGACGTAGCTGTCAATTTAAGCGTTTTACTAAAGGGTGCAGCAAGTTAGAGAAATTGTGAGCTCTCCGGGATATGAACCTGGACCTGTTGAATTCGAATCCAGCGCTCTAAATACTTCTGTAGCGGGTCTTGGCCTTGAATTTAGCGTTAATTTAATGCAGTAAATGCAGTATTTGTTAATTCTTACATTTGAGATGTTTTATATAAGTTACATTACATAAGTTTTATTAGATTTTCAGTACTTTTTATCACTAGTTTTATACAATAATATGAAATGTAAATTTAAGCGTAAAAAGATAATCAGAGTATTCAAAATCAAGAACCCCAGATTTCCTTTCTTGCCACATTTTAAAAATATTGGTCTACTATATACATCTTATTGAGGCTTTAATGGAAAATATGAAGACTTAAGAATGTTGTGGTCTGCATTATGTTACGTCCTGTTATTATATTGTTGAATGTCTCAATGATGGTATTTTGTACTAATTAGGCTCAGTCGTTTGATAACACTTAGTTTTAGTAATTGTCTCAAATCTTTTTTGAAATATGAGATTTTTGATTATATCTAGAAAATTGTTCAATTTGTAACGAGTTAATTTTGTTCCTTTGCGTTTTTTGATAGTATTAGTAATTATATGACTGACTGTAGTGTCTAGTTTCATTATTTAGCATTATAGTGTAATATTTTTGTAATTAATACTTTGAACTACTGATATATTATTGTGGGGTATACTGTTATCATAACACCTTAGCTATTTCAGATATCATTTTGATAGATAGTTAATTTTTTAGTTAATTTTTAACTGCTTATTGCCTTATTTAATACAGTTAATAATTTATTATTTAACTAAAATCAAACGTAGATTGTACATAGTTAAATACTAATAGGTAAACTTATTCCTTAAATAATTAAATATACAGTATTTAGTTTGCTAATAATAATAACTAGTTTCTGCTGTCCATCATTCTACAGTATGACAATAACAACTCATCAACTGCCTCTCACTGTCTGTCTCTTTGTCTTCCTCTTTGCACTCTTGCATTTATTCTCCTCTTTTCTTTTCTCGCCTCTTTTTCTATCTTTTTTTATTCTCTTTCTCGGACATTTTGCTCATCACAGTGTATACTTATTGTCATGTTAATGTAGAATGATTAGTCTCAATACTGGACTCACGCTATTTCTTTGTTTTTTTTGTTTTTTGTTGCTACTTTAAGGCTTTTAATGCTTCTAGTTAAAAATTTATGCAAGGTCATTTTTGGTCTATGGCCTTTACAATGAGATGTTTTGTTTATTATATGTTGGCTAAACTCTAATAGATTGTGTAGTTATTTGTGGAATACCATTTAATACCTGGCATTGGTGTTTCAGATGATAGATTTTACCCGTCATTGAATTTACTTTCAGTATTTCAATATTTTGACAATCTGAATTTTATTTTATTTTGGTATTTTATAACCTCAAAACGGTACCCCGACAAAACATCCCCGATTGCATTAACCTGACAAAACAGTCCCGTCAATTCATTTAATAATAATAGTCTACGGTAACCTAAACTTTACCCTATCCCTAGTACTAATCCACACTCCAATCCTAACCCCAATCCATATCCTAACCCCAATCCTAACTCTAAAAATAGTCGGGACCTATTTGTCAGGGAAGTTTTGACAGCTCACGCCTCGAAACACTTTTTTCTAAATTTTCAGTGATTGAATTTCTTTTTTACATATGTTTACTAGGCACTCAATGAATCAATGAATAGAGTTCTAGTTTCTGTTAGATTCCTGTAAACAAATTTACGATTATAGATCCGTTTTATTGAGTGTGTGACCTAGTCTTGTTGCACTTCAAGATCAGCTTGTTTTGTTTGGTTTAATTTCATCACTCTTTTGTTTCTAACCTAACTCTTTTGTTTCTAATCGATGCAGGAAAGTTGGTTTCTTATTTCAGGATATCCTCTCTCTCATCCTAAAAATTATTTCTTTTGTTTCTTTGCTTTTGTATTTACTTTCATTTATGGGTAACCAAGCAGTAAATTGATTGATAATATATTATAGTTTCAGTTTTTATAATTTATAATGTAGGGTAATTTTTCTTTTAGATAGATTTTCTATTTTCTGTATCATTGTTTAAATTTTGCAGTTTACATATTTTGTCACAATTTTTGAAATATTAAAATGAAAATGAATTATTTCAACTTAATAATGTGTAATTGTTAAGATTATTCTTTCCAACTTACTCAAAAACTGTTTCATCTTGATTAAATTTAATTAAAAAGATTTAAAGATATGTATCAATAAATTTATCGATTACATTACTTTCATTTCTCTCTCATTTATGTTGCATCGATTTTTCAACATTTAAATTGGCAGCATTCAACGACCAATGAAATCGCTCGATTACGATGTACATTGTGTTAACTAGCCGAGAAATTATCGCCAGCGATGGCGCGTGGCGGTACCAAGGTTGAACTAAAAAAAACTCAGATTTGAAAAAATATTATCTGATTAAAAAGACTATCATGCCGAGAAAAATAGACACTTAGTTTCATTAGTGAAGATATTGTTGTCATGTAATGCGTTATGAGCATATAAGTAAGTTAATGGTGAGGGAGGGAGGGAGGGATGGATAGATGGATGGATAAATGAGTGGATGAAGAGAGGGAGAGATTGAGGGATGAATTAATGTATGGGTGGATGGATTGATGGATGGATGGATGGATGGAGGGCAGGAGGGAGGGAGGGAGGAATGGATGGCTGGATGGATGAATGGATGGATGGAGGGATGGATGGATGGATGGATATATGGTTTGAGGGATGGCTGGATAGATAAGCGATAGGATTTATGATATCGTTTCTTTTTATTCAAAGTTACAATTTATTTTTATTTATTTGATGTAACAAATAAATTCTATTAAACTAATAATAATTTTAAAACCTGTTTAAGATAAGTTAAGATTTGATTTAAATCACGCATTGTCCAAAAGAGATGCTGTCATTCTATTGGTTCAAGGATACTACATTTTAGTATTTACGTCACGCTACTTAAGCGTAATGGCGTTGTGTGATTTAACGCGATTTTAAAAATTTATACAGTAAAAGTTATTAACTACAGAAAGGTAGTGAAAAAATCTTTAATGGTAATACTTGTACAAATTACCACTGATGAATACTAAATGGACATTAAATGACCACTAGTGATTAAATTGATACATTACTTCAAATATATATATTTAGATTTTTATAACGAAGATAATTTGACTGAAAAATTGATCTCTAGATATTATAAGGAAATTTTCTTGTTAAAGCAAGTGAGGTGACATTAATGTCCGAGAAAGATTTTCTAAGAATGTATATCACACAGATATGTATTTATTAGAAAGATAATTTTTGAAATAATTTGGCTTATTGTAGTTGTTTTAACTTTAATGTTGAAGCTTTTTTATACTCGTTTAAAGACATTTGAGGTTTTTAAATAAATAAGTTATGATTAATTTGTAGAATAGAACGCACGATTGGTATCATACAATAACCCTACTTAACCCTAACACTAAGCCTAACTTTAACTTTAATATTAAATCCAAATCTTAAGAATTAATATGCTGGTTTATTGGCTGGTTTGTTGGACCGTTTTATAATGGTATGAGTGAGCTTATCAATCCAGATCTTTCCTATTCATGATGATATGGTTAATCCTGATGATTTGATTAATCATGATGATTTGTGATTTCATCATGATGATATGATTAATCATGATGAAATGATTGATCTGTTGATAAATTTTTCTTGCATCACATCCGTGCAAAAAATTTTATGCAAAATTTATTTCCGTCTATCAATTAAATCTCAAAATTTAAGCCAAACTACCCCGTCTTGCAGAGAAATAACCCCAATATTTCACAACATTAATAAACAGCCTATTCAATCTTTTCTTAAGCGCACTAATCATTAATAATTATCAGTACTTGGCCTTATTAGTAATTCGCTACGATAATGCGTACTACGTTTATCATGTATACAGTAAAATGATTGAATACTATTAGGTCATTTATGAGTTTTTTATCATAAACACAGCGTGATCTTTGACTTGTTTTCTTTTATAGTTATTTTTCTTCTTGTTGTTGTTTTTGTTATTAACTGACAGGGGGAGGATGTTTTTCAATTAAGATGAACTAATAATGCTTCGTAATGATCATAATATATATAGCGTGCGGAGGATAAATCAGTGGTAAGCTAGTTATACGAAAAAAACAGAAAATTGAAATTTAAAATTGCCAAATATTTGTAATGTTAGTTGCGTTGATGATTACAATTATGAAAATAAATTAATATGTTTTGAATATATGGTTTGCGAGGATGGAAGAAGGGGGAGGGGGGGGGGTAATCGATACTGAACATTTGTATTAATTACGTTTGCTGTCATGAAAATATTTGTAAGGCTGTTAAAATTTATATTTTGATACATGAAAAATTAGCTCAAAACTATTTACTAGAAATCTGTAACTTGAGAATGAGTGAACTATTAAGAAAAGTTTCTCTTTTTCTGAAACTTGTTTAAATTATTATCAAAATTTTATTTCTGTTATTTATTATCTAAAATAAAAAACACTGATTTTAATAATGAATAAAAGTCTAATAATAGATTTCATAGTAAATTTGACGTTAGACTTTTTCTTTTTGCAATTTATTTGGATTAGATTATTCTAGTTCATAAATTCTCATGTAACATTGATTAGTTTTTAATCCTTTTTGCTATAATACTTCCAGTGGCGCCGATTGCAATTTGTAATTCAAGAAAGGGGGGGGGGTTAAAGTTTAAATTAAATTAGTGCCTTTGACTTTATTTTTTGGTATATATTTATAATCATACTGTCCTGTATTTTGATTCCACTTCTAAACAAAAAAAATTCACATAATATTCAACTGATTTTTTTTTATTAAAAGATATCTTATTTGTCCAAATAATTTTTTGAGTTGGGGCCTCCCAGTCGAAATATTTTAATACAATAAGCTCTACTTCCCCCCCCCTAGCTTTTTGTGTTACTTGATGATGAAAATTTTGCTGTGTGTTTTATAAGCTGTATGTTGCTTGTAATGGTAATACAATTTAATCTAAGCATAGAAATCAATCTGATTAAATTAAATTAGATGACTAGATCAGATATATATCAAATACATCAGCCCGCCTACGCGTGTACATTTTTTATTCGCTCGAGTTTAAATTAAAAATGTAATTATTTTCGATTTATTGCTAACATAAATTGATAAAGTAATTCTATAATGTACTATTGTGAAGTTAAAATGTAGATATTGGCAGTTTTTGACACGTGTGGTTTGTGATGGTATTTTTAAGGTAAAAAGATTCTCAAAATCTGTTGAAATGCTTGAAAATGGTCAAATTGGCAGAATTTTTTTTAATACAATAAATTCTTAAATAAATATATTAATGGGATATTTGTTTTACTATTTTTTCAAGTAGTGATTTTTTGTTTTAAATATTTAATAAGTCTCTCTTTTCTAAAACTTGCATTGAAATCCTCAAGTTGCATCCGCAGTATAAGTAGATTCATTTTTAATTTAACAGTTCTATATATTTTATTTCTCTCCTTTATAAATCCTTTATTATAATGAAGTAGAAAATATACCGGAGTAGAAAATATAAAAATTATTTATTTCCTTCTTGTTATTAATTCACTTGAATTTTAAGATTTTATTCAGAAGCCTTCAGATGTTTTTGGGTGTTTTTCATTAGTAAATTTTCATTCGTTTTGAGGCTTCCAGGCTACATCATGTTTCGTGTAAACAATGAGCCGTGATGATTAAATCGGTCATTTCTCACACGTTCAGTGTCTTGTAAATATTTTGAGTTGAAGTCTAATTATATTTATTAATTATTTATTTATTTTTATTAATTTTCCTAGGCTAATTGTAGGCACGTGTAAGAATTACGTCTCTTTTAATCATTTTTTATTGTTTGTAATAATCTTTTTTTTGTGCTGATATTGATAATCATAACTCGCTAGAACAGCCCCTACAAATCGATTTTGACTATAATTTTTAGGGTTAGGGTTTGGGCTACGATTCGGGTTAGGGTTAGGATTGAGTTAGGTTTAGGGTTAGGGCGATTCGGGTTAGGGTTAATTTTATAATTAGGGTAAAGTTTAGGGTTAGTTAGGGTTATTAAATGAATTGACTTTTTCCGTTTTGTCGGGTTAACATATTCGAGGTCGTTCTGTCCGGATACCATTGATAATAATAACCTTCAATCCACCAACTAGTACATTCATGGAATTCATTTATCCGTATAATTATTCTTATTATTAATGAAATTTATATTTATTTATCATTCAACCTGTTAACACAGGTCTCCTCTCAGACCGACAATGCATTGCCCGTAACGCACGACGTCAAAATCGTAAACCCGCCTTATCGTCCCTCAAACCCCTCCCAGGGGCCGAGCCAAGGACCCCTCTGATTGTCTCGACCAGTGGGGATGACTCCCTACTTCCCTGCGGCAAGACCTGCCTGGAGTCCATCCTGGAGAACCTTCAGGAGGAGCACCGAGCCCTTGTCAACTGCGTGGTGTCGTATCAGGACAAGTATGAGCTGCCGAGTGATGATGACATTGCCAAGTTGTCCGTACGTGGTGATATGTTAGATGACTCGTTTTAATTTTGATCTTAATGCAATAAATATGAAATTAAAAAATTAAATTTTACTCAAATTAGAAACTAAGATATTAATAAAATATTTCTAATAATAAGATAAAGTGAAATATTTCTTATTAATAAAGTTAAAGTTAAGATATTTCTTACAATTGCAGCTTAGCATTGAACTTAAACTAAAATTTGTCACAACTCGGATCTAAATTACTGTCTGACAATATTTAAAAAAAAACACAAACAACTCAAAAACAAACAGTACGAAAAAGATTTATTTCTTAGCATTCAAGCATATTTGAAATATGAAATGAGAAGTTTATTTGTATATTTCTACCATTTAGGAACTTAAACTCTCTGATGATCAAGAGCCGGTAGATATGTCGGATGCCATCTTCATGCATATGGTAGAAATGACGATACTGGTCACGAGGCTGGTCATAGAGTTTGCGAAAGTCTTGCCTGGTTTTCAAAGTCTCGAAAAAGAAGATCAAATCATTCTGCTAAAGGTTTCCGGAAAGTTCTTTTAGTGACAGAACAGTTTATTGCATTTTTCAATCGTTTTTTACTGTTTTTGTCGTAAATGTTTCATATTAATATCTTTTTTCGAATCCCGGATAGCTCACTATTTCTCTAGCTAGCTCTTTTCTTTAGTAAGACGCTTAAATTGACAACTATATCTTCTACATCATTTATGTAATACTATAATCCAGACATTAAAAGTAGCCTTAACTTTGAACAGTTAATTAAACACTTTAATCCAGACGTTAAATGTAATCTTAACCTTGAGCAATTAATTAAATACGGTAATCCAGACCTTAATCGGAAACAATGAATTAAAATAGTTTTGTTTAATTTCTCCCTCAGGGGTCCGCTTCAGAAGTGATGATGCTGCGCACAGCTCGCCGCTACGACCCTGAGACTAACACCGTAGTGTTTGGCAATGGTACTCCGTTCACCTCAAACAGTATGGCATTCGGAGGTCTACAAGATCACGTCGACTCTATGTTTGAATTCTCTAGAGGAATGAGTCGTCTTATGGTTGATAATGCAGAGTACGCTCTCATCACAGCTTTGTCTATATTCTCTGGTAAATTTTTTATTATAAATGTGGTAATTTGTACGTTTATTATCTACGAATGCCACTTATTTTATTATTTAGGAATGGATTGACATAGTTATATATAATCTAGGAATCTTATTTTTGTATTATCTATGAATTTGATAACTAGTTTCTTTATTTTCTGGGAATGGGGTTCACTTGAAATTGGGACGAAATAGACTTTTTTTAATATAAATTTAAGCGTCTTACTAAAGGCAAGTTACAGAAATAATAAGGTATCTGGGATTTAAACCTGGACCTGTCACATTTTTGTCAAGTGCTCTATTCACTTCTCTAACGAGCCTTGGAAAAAGCGGAATGCTATAAAATCATTTTCATTTTTTTGTTTGCTTGTAATCATTCTTATCTTAAACTAAATCTATCTGTCCATAGATCGTCCTGGATTGACCAACTCGCGTGCCGTAGAAAAGATTCAAGACATTTATCTCGAAGTTCTGTCATCTTACATTTCTCAACGAAGAATCGGCAATCGTTTATTTCTGCCAAAACTTCTCATGAAGCTGGTCGACTTAAGAACTCTAAGCGCAGAACATTCTCACGTTCTTTATAATCTAAAACTGGAACGGAGGTCACTGCCTCCTTTACTTAGCGAATATTTCGATATATCGGAATGATGGATTTATGATAGTATGAAATTTGAAAAGAAATTTGAAAATTTTGTACGTCATTTGTCTGTTTTAGTTTGTAGGTTTAGGATTAAGGTTAGGTTGTGGTTTGGATGAGTAAGTCATTGTAACATTTACGATTGATTTTTTTGTCACTTGTTTGTAAACTTTTGCAGTTGTTTGATTTTAAATAAATTTGAAAGAAAAGTTACAGTTGTGTGAATTTATCGATGTCAAAGGAGGTTGATTTAGGATTGTTTTTTGGTTAGGGTAAATGGACTGTAATTAGTTGTCTTATTGTCTTTAAAAGTGCACACTAAACTGATTAAATTTGGGCATTTGCTAGCATTTCCAATGTACTTTTTAAATGTGTGGCTGTTACATTCAATTGAAGGCATTTATACTGTGGTAAATAGTTACAATTTTTTTCATATTGGTATGTGGTTGTTTGAAAAATATGTTTAGTTTAATGCTAATTGTAATTAATTTGATTTTTGTTTAATTTTCAACTATAGTATTACTACTGTGTAATATGTTTCAAAATTTTCTTTGTAGATATTTTTCTAATATCAGATTATTGAAACGTCTATTATTGAGTGTTATCTAAATGTCACATTACCACAAATAAGGAAATTTAATGTGGAATGATAAAGTGTGTGTGTAAAGATATTATATGGTGAATGATTATAGTCAGACTTTTTGTAATCAAATGCTCGGTAATATTCTTTAGTAATGTCGGATCAGGCAGATATGAAGATTAAACTAATTTTATATATCAGAGTAATCATTTCGATTACAGTAAATTATTGAATAACTAGTATATTTCAAACGTATATGTTTTTATAAAAAATTCAGGACTTTCAGACTTGAAATGAGATTTTTCAAAATTTTCTAGCGATTTTTTAACAGTAATTTGAAAGCTTATTTGCAATAACCAGTAATTTGGGAATTCGTAATATTTTGTGAGTAAATTTGACGTTATTTCATTATTTATTGGCAGCGTGAAGTTTCATTAGTATCTAATGTGAATTAGTTTCTGTAAATGGGTTGTTTTTGTGAGTAAGTTTGGAGTGAATTTGTGTTTGCAAGTAATTTGAACGTGAATTGATACTGTGTTGATTGAATGGTAATATTTACATAGATTCATTATTTGCTCAAATGGACAATGCATGATACTGATACTTTTCAGTACAGTATCAATAGGAATTTTTTGTACAGATTTCAGTACAAAAAATTCTAAGTATAAGAAAAAAAACAACCTTGACAAATGGCTCCAATTATTAATTTTTAGGGTTATGTTTGGGATTAGTATATGGGTTAGGATTGGAATTAGGGTTAATACTAGGGTTAGGGTTAAGTTTAGAGTTTGGGTTAGGGTTATTAAATAAATTGACGGGTCATTTTGATGGCTTAATATATTTTTGGCCGTTTTGTTTGGGTACCGTTTAAGATTATATATTATACTACTGTAACTGAATCATAGAATACTCTGTTAATCTATATATATATCAATAAAATATGAGTAATTTTATTGATTTCTATAAAAATGATTTTAATACACGAGTGTATTGAAATACCTTTCATATGCAAAAGTATTAAATTGATTTGTTAACTGTATATTGCTGCCATAGTTTGTATTCGTTAGTTTTGATGCGTTTTGAACTGTTTTTGTGATTTGTGAGATTATTATTTAATTGTGTTGTTTCAGTTATTGGTTGTATTTTATGTAAATAATTGAATAGTGACCTCGGTGCAATTAATAATTGATTGTTTCGTTTTTCTTTTGTGGCATTTTTTGTTGTTTTATTAAACGAGATTACGTCTCGTAACGTTTAAATTAACGTGTTAGTAATACATGTTATTTAAGATTTATAATGATGATTATAAATCTTAAATAATAAGATTTATCTGTAATTTGTGAATTATAATATTTTGTGAGTAAATTTCATGTTATAATGGTTGAATTTTTGTATTATTATTTATTTAAATCATTATCTCTCACTAAATAGCCTTTTTTATTCTGCTGTGATATTAAATAAAGAGTATATAAATTTATTATATTATTAAATAAATAAAAATAATTAAAACTGAAAAGATAACATAATTTATCGTTATGTTCTTCACTGACTTTTTCTTGTGAATCAATTGAAAGAATTTCAATTTTAGAGATTTCTACATATAACGGTAACAAAATTATAATTAATAGGATTTAATTTATTTAAAAAATGTCATCTTTAAAAAGGTGTTTGTTGCAGATTTGTTATAGATTCGAGAAAGTGATAATTAATACACCGGTGACTTTGCTTGAAAATTTGCTTCTTTATGATTCATTATGTAACGCCTGCTGTGATTTGTGGTAGTTGATGATATTGTTGCTATTTGAAATTCATACTAAATTACAAAACAAAAATAAGTCTATTTATATTTGACAATTTTTATCATATCAGAATATTTTTTGGGGAGAGGGTAAGGGCCTGTTACATTACCCTCTTTTAGACGAATTGTAGTAGTACAGATTTATCAAAATAAAGTATTTAAATCAATTTATGAAACGTCTATTTTCACAACAATGAAAATTGATAAATTTAGTATTAATCTCTTATCTGTTTATATTGAAACTTTTAATATTACATTTGCATGCATAATCTCTTTGTGGTTCAATCATTGTGAATTTTTGTAATATAATAATTTGATATAATGATAAACTGTATTTATGTGAAATCAAATTAAAAACTTTTAAAACTCTTTTTGTGTTTTGCATTTAGCAATTAAATTATAAGAATTAAGTAGCGTCTGTGTGATCATCGAGAGACGATATTATCCAACGGTGGATTGAAAATTTCTTTGCTGCAAATTCTACCGTATAAATTACTTACTTATAAGTATATATTATTACTATTCGTTTTAATATCGAAATATAAAAACAATTCCATTAATGTTCAACGAAATCATGTTTCCATAAAGCTTGATTAGAACTGGATGGGACACATCTATGAATATTTGTTGTTTTTTTCCTCTTTAGCAATATAGGTGTTTTACCTTTTCCGGGTCCTATTTATCTATCTGTCTGTCTGTCTGCTTGTTTGTTTGTTTGTCTGCCTCTCTGTCTGTCCGTTTTTCCGTCTGTCTGCTGTCTGTCTGTCTATATGAGTCAGAGTCCAGGTTTTAATTTCGCTTTATATTGTTACGTTTTTTTAATCTCTTGCGTCGTATGATGGGTTCATTTTCTCTATCAATAAATTCAATCATAATATCTGCAAATATCTTGCGTACAATATAACAATCAGCTATGAAAGAATCTATATAACGTAGCATAATCAGCTATGGTTTGTTATATTAGCTATAGTCAGTTCTATAATATAAAAGTTATAGTTTGTTCCTCTTTTTCATTAAGTTTTGAAAAATTTTCATTCCATCTAAAATTTCATTTAGATCTGCTGTAATCTTTCTGTCTATCTCTTGCCACTCTGTATCGCTTCTCTTATTTTCAATGTCGCATAATATACGCGCGTCACTGCCAGCCGGTGCCAGCAGCTGCTATGCCCTTCGGTTCCATTTTCCTTCAGCTGTTTACAGCTGCTGGTGACTGCTGTGCTGTGCGCTATTAAGGCCGATTCACATTCGACGATATTTTCAAGAATCCAACTTGAAAATTTTACGCGTGCAAAGATTCGTGTCGGCCCACTGTCCACATACACTCAAACGACACTCCAACGGCATGTTTCTTATTTCGTTGGAGTGTCGTTGATTTTAATTTATCAATTAAATTTAAAACTGATTTTACATGTCGTTGTAGTATCGTTGGAACTCTAGTTGAAACTGTCGTTGGAATTGTCGTTCGAGTGTCTGCGGACCGTCGGCGGATACTATTCATTTCTTTCATAAAAAAATTCACGCTCGTGTAAATGTGAACCGGACTTTAGTGAATTCTGTTTTTATCGTTGTCGTTGCAGCGACTGTCTTCAGCTGCTGTTCTGTGCTCGAGTCTCGTCTCGCTTCTATGCTTTGTATTTAAGGACATATACTAATTAACGATTCGTGTAAGTATATAATATATTTTAATCATGTTTTATTTGATAATTATGATAATTAGTAATAAGCCTAGTATTACTGATAGACTGTTACTACTAAAAGTATAAAAAATTGATTTAATTATAATAGGTATGTATATATTTTGCTTAAATTTCTCCCATATATATATGGGAGCAGGACATATGAATGTATACATGTTCTGCTTCAATCTAAACCCTTATGCTAATCCCAATCCTAACCCTAAAAATTAATAATTGTGGCCAATTTGAAGGCAATGTAAGCCTACGAATTATTTGTTCTAAACGTAAACTGTAGGCCCATATTCTGCCTAAATTAATTAAATTTCTGTTACATGGTATATTTATTTAATTCTTTTACAATAAAGTAATATGCGTTTTTTAGTTAATTTTATTACATTAGCTCAGTGCGTTGCATCATTAATTTATTCAGTTTTAATGAGATTTTAGAGCTGTGGTGCAGCTAATCGATCCCAGCAATTATTCCTATACTAAAGACTCTGCTATTCTTTTGAATTACATTCCGTTGAATAGCAATAATATTTCGCTGATTTTTTTTAAATTAAAAAAAGCTCTGTTGGTTTTTGATGCGAAGGTTTATTCATATTTGGAACCCAGTTTACAGTTGAACACGTTACACTTCTTTAGTATGAAAATTTCAGTTTGGGGTTAGGGCAAATAAATATTATTATTTATCTTGGTAATATGTGACGACTTTTTCTTTCTGTACTCAGTTTTTACTTATTAAAAAATCATTATTATCGTAACCGCACATTTTATTGGACCTTTAATACCAACCAAGACAATCCCCTAAAAAGCTGCACTGAAAAAATATGATTACGCTCCTTTTAAATACGCCTCCTTTTAAATGATTACTATAATTGAGATATATTTCTGTACGCTTTCCTGCGTAATTTTAAAACTGAGAAAATATAATTGCTGAGATATTTTCTGTCTGTTGATGTCAATTTTGGACAAATCAGTGTACAAGAAACTCAACTAGAAGTAGCTTTGTTCATTCTTCGTGCATCTTTTCAACGTTCAGTCTTCAAAGGGTATTAAATATTTAACGCGTCGTGCCATAGCAATTTGTCATATCTGTCGACATGCTAACGAGCAGTGGCAATTTTTATGAGAAAAACCGGGGGAGGGAGGTTGAGGGGGCAAAACCCTAGAAATGATTGCAAAATTTTGAATAAACTCAAAATGTTTTGTTCAATTTATGCGTAACGGAAGATTTGACACTTTGGTTGTACTCATAGAAGGAGTGATTTAGATTTAAGAATGTAGGTTTTTAGATTTAGATTTTTTTATATAAAAGCACGTTAACAAAATTTAAAGATAGATGATTGATTATGTGAATAAATGAACGAATGAACAAACGAATGAATGAAGGAACGGATGATGGATGAATGAATAAATGATGGATAGATTGGCCTAAGAAATACTCGAACAAAACATACCGATACCCCATGGTACTCTGTCACTCCTAGTCATGTAAAACTAACCCTAACGATAAAAGCTGATCAGTGACTAATTCTGCAGTGTAAATCTTTATCTAAATTTTGTTGTAAATTCCAATCTTAGTCCTTCACAGAAAAACAACCAGTAACCAAATAGACATTATAATTTTATATAAATGAGTGTTAATGCTATTTTTCATACTATTTTTCGTGCAGTTTTCTTAACTAATGAAACATTGAAAAATCTCTAATGCTCAATAAATGCCTTCACCGAAATCAATTAATATTTAAATCTACGGAAATAGTTGTATTCAATTAACAAAGCAGATAAAAGCTCAAAAAGCTAACCAAATATTTGTATCTAACGTGATAATTAGATTGGATTGTCCCCGAATTTTTTTAAAATTTTCTCCACAACTTGTAAGAACACTTCTTTATCGAAGTGCGTCAGAGACTGATTGTAAATGCTTGACTTTTAACTAGACTTTATGCGTTTTGTGTCAAACTTTGCTTCTTCAGCAAGATTATTCCTTTTTATTTCGCACTCACAAAAAACATCTGGAGGCTATCTGCTATAAAAAGATATATTAATGAGAGTATATTTAATCGAATGCACAGATTTGATGTTTTGCTGCAATGCGTTGCCCCCAGCTCGAATTTTTTAATTTACTCTGCTATTTGGAAACTTATGGACACTGAAGCGAAGACCCAGAGGATCTGGGTCAAGAATATGCATTTTCAAATTCTCCATTTTTTTAATTTTGTGGATTAAATCGCTAAGATATAAATTTCTTTTTACTTCTTCTTACCGAAAAATAAATATTAAATAGGGGCGTCAGAATTATCAAGTCCTAACTTGCTATGCCTTTGCTATATTTTATACATGCTTTGTTATATTTTATTCGTTAAAGAAGTGCCGATTTTTACCACGCGTACTATCTTCGATTATGATCAAATGTTTCTAAACAGGCAAACTTTTACTATTTCAAACTATAAATTTGTATACTATAAACTTAAGTAAATCTCTCGAATATTATGTGTTTGTAATAACACGCGTAATTTTGTTCTAAATTATTGTTACTTCTATCCATGGAAAAACACGAATGCAAATAAAGATCCATCAAAAATTTACTCTCCGACACATTTTCAACGAGCAATGTACGCTTGATCATTGCAATTAGATTACGTCATGTAGCTCTGGCTGTCTATTTGGGTGAAGAGTTAAGTCTGGATGATGCTCTGATCATGATGATGAGGAACTCTAATCCACTTTTTACTCGACTCACGTTTGCCGCAAGTGTGAATAGTCACTCGCGCTAATCAAATTAGGCGTTCGCAAATATTTCCCTTTCGTTTCTAAATATAACTTTGGCCGCAAAGCGGAAATATTTGTTTAAACCAATGTTCTGTGATTTATAGTAATTTAATGTATTATTTATTGCGAGTGATAACAATAATTAGTTTTAGTATGACTGATAAGAAAAATTAGTATTATAATTAATTATCAGTATTTTTGGAACAGTTTTGCAAGACACTTTTTAATCTTTACATTTTGTCAATGAAACTTTTTTTGCAGTACTTTATTAGTATTATTGCTATAATTATTTATCATTATCGTTATACGTAGGCCTACACTATAATATTACTTATAATTTACAAGATTAATTCAGAATGATATTGTTCTCATTTGTATATATATTGAGCTCCTGCTTGGTAAATACGAACAGTTTTATACTTGACTTTTTCCCATATAACAATTCTGTAATTTACGTCAGATTTCAGTAAAGATTTGCTTCAGGGCACAGTGCAACATCGCTCAGCAATCTCGTTCTCGAAAAAATCGATTTTTTTCGCTCTCCTGGGTTGCAACAAAATGTTGATCTATAATATAACGCAACTCCGCTATATGGACATTAGATACAGCGTATGAACATTATTAGATAGAATCCAGACGATATGTTCAGTCTCGATGTTGTAAAAATATTTAGATTTTTCGAGTAAAAAACTGACAGGTAGTAAATCAAATTCGTTTACATTTCAGTCATCGTATTATTATACCCAGTGTTTTTTGGATCAAGTTTTAAAGAAATCGGGAAGGGGTTGTAGAAGAGTTAATTTATATTTAACTTCTGAATGATCGTATTACATGAACATATCTGAGCAGAAGCTTGCGTTTTAATGTAAGCACACTGGTATCGAATCTGAACCAGTTGTGTTTGGGTTCGATTCTCTACCATTTAGGTAATGAATAATGACCAAAAATGTTTAGTTGAAGTAATATGTTTAAAACTGGGACTTGCCAGTCGAACTATATATGTCATGGAGTAACATTCACTATATGACATTACTTTAATACAGGAAATTCAGAGGTGCGGAATGGAGCAAATAATGCAAAACCGAATTTAGTTGAACTAAATTTACTTTAATTTTTTTTGTAAGAAAAGCGAACAAAATTGAGCTAAAAGTTAAATAGATTTTTTTTTCCATTTTGCTTCGCTTTTCTTTCTTAACTAACGTTGACCTTGTTTTCTGAGTCGATTTCGTACTAAATCGATGAAAAAGAGTAAGAGGCAGTAAATTGCAACGGTTGCATAGTCTTTATGGCTATCGATTTGGTAAATGAGGAGGCCAACTGAAGGAAAGCGCTTTATGTTAAAGAGGAAGCTTCTCTATAGAAATTCGAGTGTCATTCTACGCTGGATATATTGGTTAACATAGATAAGTTTCCAGGCATTTTTATTATTATATAAACTGATTTAATTTTGTATAAAAATGTGGATGCATTGATTCTCAATTCCTTTGTATCATTCTTTTTCTTTTTTGTACAATTTTTATCATTTGTTCATTCATGAGCAAAATGAAAAAAGGAAAAATAATTGTTATTGCGCGATAAGCGTGCTATTTTTCCAGCTTAATATTTTATGTTTGTATTTATTTTTCTTTGTTTATTTTATACTCTCCATTTATTTATGATGAAATACAGTATTGCAGTAAATTTTATCAAAAAAAAAATTTTTATAACGTATATTATAAAAAATATTGCAAAACCGAAATGAAACTGCTAAAAATTACATAACTATTTCTAAGACTATAACTTCATTCTTGTAGCTTAACGATGTGCGTAAACATTTACACAATTTCATCTATTATATTCCACAGACATAAAATTGCGTATATCCGTAATGTTTTCCTTAATGACGCGTGTTTTCACGTAATTTGACATTTTTTCTCGCTTATGCGGAGTCACCGTGACATCGTTCTTTTCATGTAAACTTCCATAAAATTGTTCCTTTCCTTGTTTTCTTGTCATTTCATTTGCTCAGCTTTCCTTATAACTGAAACTACACGTTACTCGGCTGCTTATCATCAAGGAATTCTCATAAAAATACTTATTTCAGATGAGCAAAATTATACTTTCATATTATTTTGTAAGCCTAAAATATATATTAAGATAGTTTTGTTATTAATAATTGCGTTTGAATATTTTATATTGCTTCTTTATTGAAAACTTTCTAGCGTCTTAGCTCCTCCACACTTTGCCATCCAGTGGCGTAGGCAAGGAGGTGATTGTGGGGCTTATAACCTCCCCCCAAGATCAATTTTTTTTGTCACACGATGATAGTTTAGTGGTGAAAACCCCTCCACCCCACTTGTGACTATGTAGTGCATTTTGTTTTTGCTGGATACATGTATAGAGAGACCTACATGAAATTGTTGACTAAAATTGAATGATAACCTAAAAAAAGTCATCATTCTAAATTTAATTCGTGTTTAATCCTCGCCCCTCCTCCCCTTAATCAATTCCTGGCTACGTCATAGATGACATCTGGAAGAAATTGTCTGATGTTTCTTTTCATCTTTGATTTTTCTATTGACTCTTTTTTTATTGACTCTTTCACTTCCTTATTGACTCTTTCACTTGACTTTCTTCTCTCAATTTTTGTAACTTTCTTCTCACGATCGATTATAATAGATTTTGTACTCCTTTGTTAGTCCGATATTGGAAGTATTTTCTTACAGTTTCTCTTTTTCATTAGATTAACTTGGTGTCAGCTTGTGACATATTAAAAAGATTTCGTAGTCATTATATATTTAAATGTTATAAAAACATATCCCAGAAAATTTATTTCTTATGACTATTGTAGTATAGCCTATAGTATACTACAAAAATTATTTTGTATATAAGCTTAAAATAAGTTTTTATTACTTTTTAATTAACAACGATGGCTTATTATTCAGCCTACTTTGTTATGGGAGCTATTCAATGAATGTATCTATTACTTATAACATATAATAATTAATTCCATGTTATAATTAATATACAATATAGCTTCTATAGTATATGCATCAAATATGATACGATATACATGAAATATTTCTTATTAGAAAACATAATGTAAATCATTCCTAAACTGATGATATTTTTGTACACAAACCCAACACGTTCATTTCATAATGAGTTTTTAGCTTTCGTCAAATCGTCCATTCGTCACGAAACCTATTCAGCAGTTCACACAAAAGTCCCGGACAAACAATAAGATATAAGCACACATAGTATATCCTGAATCTACGATCAGGAATCCTGTCTCAACTCATCACGATCAACCGCACATGCCCAACCATGCTAACGCGGGCATACGTAGCGATATAAACACGCAGACAAACAACACGCTTGTGTATACGAAGATAAAAGCGGGAAAATCAATAGCGGCAAATTTTGGCGCGCGCGGGAAGTCGCGTGGCGTCGCCATGCGTAGTTCCGCAAGTAAATAAAAGTAAAGCAGCTAAGAGCAGCTGCGACTGCGGGTGACCGTAGCTGCTTTTATGATGCAATTGAAGTCAGCCTCTGGTCCCCCCTTAGCGGCCGGACAACCAATTTAGTGTCAATCAAAACTGACTGTGGTGGTTGCATTTTGTTGAGAAGGTTGACTGAACGATAGCTTTGTAGGAAATAAGTTTACAGCTACACGCCGGTATACAAGATTATGTTATTTGAATCTGGCGAGGAATATGTTGTGGTATTTTATAAGCGATATATACTTTCTCTAAAATGATATATAATCGGAAAAAATTATTATAATGTATTTATTTTCATAGACGTACTGATGAAAAATTATGGTCGGTCTTTTCCAGTATACAACACAATGTCTGTAATGTTAATAGATGCCCATTTTAGTTTTTTCGGGATCTTTAGTGTATTTTTAAAGAGATACTTCTGATATAAGTAATTTGATCTAAGATGACATTGTTTTCAGTTTCTCATTATTAAAACAATTCTGAGTTTATAACTAACAAAACATCATAAACTTTATTTTGTCTAATTTTACTCTTTATCTTATTATAGTATTCAAAACATTTCTACACGTATTTTCTTGAAACAAGCATTCTAATATAGTTTCATGCAAAAACGGTACAACGGTACTGTAATACAGTAGTTCTCGAAGTAATATACAGCAGCGATGCCAGCAGCTATGCACTGCGGCATCGCGGTGTTCTGCCGCTTTTCTGCAAACTGCTGCTATTTTATTCCCTTGTTGATAAGGGAATCGACTGTATACTGCTGTCTGTTTACGATTGTTGCTGCTAGCGGTTGAACGTTGTTGTCCTTTGCTATCGGTGTTGTCAGCTTTTGTTTTTTCTCTGATTTTTCTCTTTGTTGGTTAATGCAAAATCGTTAGACTGAAGAGAAGTGGGTAATTATAACGAGACGTTTTACAAATTGCTACAAATTTCAAACTTTTGTTATGGAAAGAAATAATGTTTTACTAACGATGACTAAGTGTACTTATTATCTAATGTATAAACTGTGTATTTTGTGTTTTATTTTAGTATAAACTTGCGTGTTATAGAAATGCTATTAAATTATTATTGGAGGGACTATTAAATTGTTACTGACATTACGAGATATGATTTGGGGAAAATTTGCTGATAATTAAATGCGACGAATGTTTGGAGAGAGATTATAAGAGAATTAATGAGCTCGAGTTTGTGGCAAAAAAGGACGTTGAGGAAAAACTATACGATTAGAAAAATGATTTGTTAAATATTGTTAATATATATATTACAAAAAACACTTATATGTTTAGACATAATTGAAACTGCTAAACACTTAAACCTTGAGTAATTTTAGTAATTAAATTCATATTCACGATATTATATATAAAATGAAATATGTATAGTATTTAATTAGAAAATATGCTATATATTTATAAATAGATTTGATGTGAAATATACTTATCTAAAAAAAGGAAGAAAGAATTTGAATGTTTCTAGAAATTTTGTTAGGCCTAATATGGCAAATTTGCCAAGATTTAGCTAAGTTTTTTATGAGCTGAATATTACATATTTGAGAAACAATTAGTTACGCTTAGTTAAGCCAAGGTTCTAAAATTCGAATTGAGAAGTTTTGCAATATGTTTTGTTATATTCTGTTTAACAGCATCCCGAATACTTCGTGTATGAAATTGACCACTGTTTAAAAAGAGCTATAGATTTTTCGTGATAACTTATACAAGCTCAAATGTTCAATTTCACTCGCGACACGACTTTGCTGACCGGTTGCAAATGTCCGATGCAAATTTAATCATTAGCATAGATGGACCGGATGCGGTCCGGAGACCGGTTCCGTGTGTAGCGGGATTTCATCTATTACGGACTCTGTGTGTTTTGTATTAAACGAGAAATGTATACAAGTTGAATACGATGCATGCACTTAGACTACATTTCGACGATAGCGTTATTTATTACTTTCAATGAAATACCATGTTGTTTATATAATATGAAATGAAAGGCTATTAGATGAGAGAATTGAATCACAAAGCAAAATAATTCAAGGAGGTTTAGTATAGATATACTATTTGAGGGTGTCTGACTGTGAGTAACTTAATTTTTATAGTTATCATTCGACAATTAATATTAATAATTTTTATTAATAGAGTTTAAGTTATTTATACTGTATATATTGTTACATTACATTTTATTTTAGCTTAAAGCAAATTTTCTATATATCTATATTTTGATACTTCTGCAGTTGAACAAACAATAATCATTCAACTATAATCCCAAAGGAATATTTACAAGAAACTCGTGAGTTTTAATACAGAACTGCTGACGATTTTCAAATTACTTGAAAATAAAACTCATTTCAAATCGTCGCCATCTTGTAATCATGGCGGCAAGCGCTGTGAACGCCGCTAATGCTGCCCAAGCAAGTGCGCTGGAATTCTTCAACAAAATAAAAACGGTCGCTCTGGATCTCAAGGCTAAGATAACGTGAGTAATTACTTTAAAAAATAATGGGTGGGGGGGTGTTAATGCTTCCCCCTGTATTTGCTCCCTCCCACTTCTTTATAGTTAGAGCTATTATAGAACTATAAAGTTTATCGTTATACTTAGACTCAAGATCGAAATGTAATGTCGTCGATTTCTCGTATCGCTGCACATTTTGCAAGAGGTCTAACGAAAATGACAAATAAAGATAACAAAAGGGAAAATAAAGAAACAAGTCTAGAATAAAGAATAAAAGGAAAAATAAAGATTAAACAGCTCAAGTTATAAAGATTTTAAATTCGCATTTAAAACAAATATTAGGTGCTCAACGTCATTGAGTAAGCCCTATACTGTATATCTCACTGATTAGATTAGTGAAGTTAATCACAGAATTTAGTCAGTTCAAGAATAAAATGGAAGGTCATCATCATGGTCATCATCATCGTCATCGTCATCGTCGTCGTCGTCATTATCATCATCATCATCATCATCATCATCATCATCATCATCATCGACATCGTCATCGTCATCGTCATCATCATCATCATCATCATTTTTATCATCGCTATAAGTTATGTAATCACTACATTTGCTTTAGAATTAAATTTATTTGTTTTTGGAAATTACTTTCCGTAATAGGGGAGAAGAGTTCATCAGTTTTGAAGAAGCTGTGGCCATCTTGCGGACCGAACTGAAGTACCCGGAAGATAAGGCTTTGCATTTCGTAAAACGTTTTGATCATAATAAAGATGGCAGACTGTCAAACACAGAATTCAGTCAGTTCAAGAATAAAATAGAAGAAACGTACGTCATCATCGTAATCAGTTTGCTTTTAGTCATTATCATTTTTATCATCGTCATAGTTAATGTAATCACTAAACGATTTTAATCATTAAAAAATAAACATTAGCTTGTTATAATGTAATATACATTGTAAAACACTTAATAGATAATACTATTTTTTCTGTAAATATGTAATATATGACAATTAATATATAGCAATAAATGTAATATATTTATCTATGGACGCTGCTAATTTGCTGATAAGATTCAATATTAATATTATAAACGTGATAAATATAAAACAAAAATATATCAAATTAAATTTAATATGAAAACAAGTAAGAAGTAGAACAATCACAATTATAAGTCAATATTGCTGAAACATTTTAGAGTTTCAAATTAACCTATCCTTATAGACTACTATAGTATAATAATAACAATATAGTATAATAATAAAATAGTATAATAGTATAATAATAACACATTTAAATTATATAATAACCCGAATTATATCCAAATACTTGTTATCCAGGAAGACACGAATTGTGCCAAAGTTTAAGGAATACGACAAAGACGGTAACGGCTACATAACACTGGAGGAAGCATCTTCGATCCTACAGAATCGACCTTTCAACTTTCCTCCCGGTAAAGTTGTTATGCTGCTCAAGAAGTTCGACAAGGACGGAAATGGAAAACTGGACATCGAAGAATTCGCTGATTTCTACGCTGAAGCCAAAGCTACGTAAGAGACTTGCAAAATGGTTCTAGGACGATTCGTCAAAGGACGATTCGTCAACGGACTATTCGTCAAGAACTATTTTTTATAATGGACGATTCTTTTTACTCCTTATCCTAACCTTAACCTAATCATAACCTAACCCTAACCATAAAACTAATGAATATTCTTGACGAACAATCCATTGACGAATTGTCCTTTGACGAAATGTCCGTATACCGACAAAGTTGATCATTACTTGATTCTTCAATGCTTTATACTTATCTAAACTGACGAGGTGCAATATTGGCGATTTATTTTTCTTTTAATTTTGTTTGTACTCCTTTTGAGCGAATAAAATTTAATCAGTTCCACCCTTATCGTCTTTATTAGTCACAACGATTTCATAAAGAATAAAAAAAAAAAAAATTTCTGATCGTTGATCGTATTCTGTGGGGTAAAAGCCATACTGTTATTCAGTGGAGGGGCAACTTTTTTCGCCAAAAAACGTATGATCGTTTTGATCAATAGTTAACAAACTTCATGAAAATCTGACTTCTTTTTAATTATCACTGGTTAGACGATTGCTTCTACTAAATCTGTTTTCTAAGAAATGCGCTTGATGATATTAACAAGCTCATATATCGGTTCAATTCATATTTAACATTACAAAGTTCTCTTTGAAATCGTTCTCCCAAAGGCTTAGCATTGCTTCAAATATTCATTCGGTTTTGTCGGATGGTTGAATGGAATGAAGTACATTGACGGGTACAGAAGCCGAGCGCTTGAATCTGACAGGAAACATAACGAAGACATAAATAATTAATGTAAGGCACTAAACTGTACATTGCACATGTACAGTTTCGACCTGTGCTCAGTTCGTTTGTTTGATTTTTGCAAAATGGAAATATGTCGAAATGATGTTTAGCGAGCTTGATTTGTTTCCTATTGTTTGAGTAGAATGCTGCGCCGTTTAGTGAGTTACTTAATTTTATAAATAAGCCTTTATGTTGCGCATAACTAAACTGCATACAGTAACAAAATACGTTGTTCATTGCCATTCTAGTAACATTTTAATTAGTAAAGCCTGTTTATCTTATTAGTGCAACCGCTCATTTTTTTCGATTGTTTCAAATTTAGCAGAAGCTATATATGAAAGCACAAATCTTAACCCTAAATCTAACCCTTGTTTTTAAAACCTTAAACAGCTTAACCGTTAGTTTCTTATAAAAGTTTATTTTCACCACATATCTAACCATAATTTGAAAACTGTTCATCAGAAACGAAGAGATCACGAATCGATTTGCTCAGCTAGACAGAGACGGTAACGGTGTACTGAGTCCAGAAGAGGTTGTGATCGTCATCAAGGAAATGATGGGATTCGATGAACAGAGGGCGGTGTCACTCATGCAGATGTTCGACCAGAATCAAGACGGTAGTCTGGACAAGACGGAATTCATGCAACTGTGGGCTAGCATGTTCGGACGTTAGGACAACTGGTGTCTCTGGTAGGACATGTAGGTTTTCGTTTGTACTTTTTATGTAGATATTCATTTTTACTGTAATAGTTGATTTAGGACGAGTAGGTTTTTATTTTTTGTAATTAATTTGTACTACTTGTAGACTGTTATCAGCACTTCTAGGATTGATAGAAGCTGATTATAGAAATATATGATAATTTTATAGAAATGTTTCGTTTTCATTCGTGTTTTTTTGTGATATTTCGTTCTCATTTCACAGACAGATATTTTGCTGACAAATCATTATGTATGGGGGGTAGGACGCTCCCCCCCCCCCCATATGGATCAGCCACTAGTGATATATCGCCTGACTCGGATTCGGAACAACCCTAGTTCGAGTATTCTGAAACGCAATATTTCGTCTAACTTGCTGCACCCTTTACCATGGTGCTTAAATTGGCAGATATGTTTTAGAAATCGTTCTAATATCATATACAGTTAAAACTTGTTTCCTTCAGATTTACTTTATTGTTTTTTCAGTTTACTTAGATTAATGAGAATGTTTCTGTTTAAGGTAGACAGTTCATAACTCGAGGCGCGTTCCTAAGAAACTTCACTCCATGCAAACTGCACTCAAAGTTCTACATACTAACAGTAAATTGCGAGAAAGTTTAAATAAATTTCAAACATATTTTTCCTTCATTAGACTTGTAAATAATTCTTCGTCTTGTTAAATGTGAAATAAATTCAATATGTTAAAAAGTATATCGATTTCAGTTAATTTCAAAAGTCTTTATTTAAGCTATTTAAAAAAATTATATCTGGTCATTTTACTGTTATAATTAATTAGTAATTTATTGAGTGGCATCTTTATAAATCTAACTTCAAAATTATTATGAAAATTGTGACCAATTTGCAACTGTTATTAGGATTTCTAAATCATTTAATGATTTTACTATTTTTATACTACTTCTTGAATTTATTCTAGATTGTTTTACTTTATTTATTGATAAAAATGACAGCAGAGTAATAAATAGACAAAACCATATCAATAAGCATACTTTAACTAAAATGTTAAGCATAATTTAACAAAAAAATATTTCTTTCGGTTATGTTATCTCGATATTTAAATACTGCTGTTTTCAATGAATAAAAGTTCATAATAAAATATCATAGATTACGCATTAGATTTTGCATTAAAATTTATCCTATTTCATTTTCAGTGAGATTATAATATTCACGCATCCATCCAATATCGAAATAGTATTCGGGTAGTTTCTGGTCTGTAGCTTTTGTTTTAGTGACTTCGTGTGAAATTTTTCTTTCGTATAACTTTGATCTTAACTTCTGTGGCTGTAAAAGCTCAGCTGTTGAGAATTATAATTGTATGTATAATGTCATTTTTATCTTTTCACTTCTTGTCGTCTTGTAAAAATCTATCGTCGTCATTTCTCTACTGAATATTTAGCTTTTTATCTTCATCGTCTATACACGCAGTCGATCGGGAAAGGGGAGGATCAATGGGAAGGGGGGTACGGCGTAATTACCCTTGCAACAACAAAAAATCGTGTAAAATACACAAGAAAGCGTAAAAATCTTTGCTCATACAGCGGAAAATAAAATAAAAATTCCTGTACAGTATTAATCTTTGTTTTAAATTTCCAGATAGTTGAAATTTGTATCGAAGTATCTCATGAAAATTTGCTGCTGTAAAAAATTAGGGCTAGCCTATCTTTTCATACTAGATTAGGTTAGTACTATCAAACATAGTAATCAAAACGTTTTATCCTCTTGCAAAATGAAAAATAGTTGATTAGTTTTATCCTAGAGCTTAATATTTTGAATAATTGACCTGATTAATAAACGTTTAAATTACGAGACAACAATCAGCTTTATTTTACAATCTGCTGTTTTGTATAAACTGTATTTGATCGTGTAGAGTTTGTAGATGCGTTCAAGAGTGTTTCTTTTTCGATGTCTTCTTTTTCTTATCTCGAAATAATATTATAAAAATCTTGTTCTCAATAGTTGTTCATATTCTTAAGTTTCTCGAAATTATTTTACGGTAGAAATTATCGGATAAATAGATATTTAAACATGAATTGCATTAAAATTTAACTTGACTTTTATACAATTATGTTAAATTATAATAAAAACAAGTTTTTATGATTCATCTATTAAAAGTTTCATGCTTGCTTGCCCGAAAATGTTACAAATATCATATAATGGACTGAGACAAACGCTTAGCATCCATAGCTCTCAAAACTGGCCGGAAGCAATAAATATTCGGTGATATATTGTTATAAAATTGTATGTTGACATTGATTCATTTCTAATGAGATCTCTCTCCTTGTATTATCAGATCATAAGACAGAAAATATAAGAATTCTTTTCTAAAATATGTCAACTTTTGTTATCGATGTTTCATGCTATTGTTATATTTATAATATGCTGCAGAAATAAGAAACTTTTGCTGTTTTATTATTGCTGTAAGAAAAAATATGATACACTTTTTTGCAACAAGTTATTATATTTACTATAATCTAGAAATAGTTAAATTTAATAAAGAGAACTATTATCATATTGGTCTAATAAACACATAACGACGGTAGTATATATTAGTCAAAGGAATAAAGTACATATTAGCAAACAAAAAGAATAGCATAGAAGTACAAGCATGAATATCAACTACATCTTTTTTTCTATATAGCACATAAATAATAATGAGATAATAATTTCGTAGCTAATTTATTTTCATGCTTTTAAAAATTGATCACAACAGTCTACAGTAGTATATTAATATGACTATAGAGAAAAATAACGTTTTAATGTTATTTTAATAACTGATTGTCTAATAAAAATGAGAAGCCTCCTAGCGAATGAATTAAATTTAAAATCCTGCTACTGTTGAAAAGTTTTGAAGAAATGTATTAAATTTTCTTCTGGAGGGCCCCGTGCTACTATAAATTTAATTTATAATTGTTTTGTTATGATTCTGGGAAGCAATCGCTCTAACTTCGTCTAATTATAATATTATTACAAATAGCATTACAAATATCCACTTAGGCATTTTATGACGAGTGTGAATTTCTGACGTTTAAAAATTTATATTGCGGATCTTGTTTTCACTCATTTGATGTGAAACAGGAAATGAATAATATTTTGATTGACATAAAAAGAAAGAGAATAGCGAGATTGTGATTTGCTGATGAGAAGGAAACGTTAATGTCAGAATAAAACGATTATGCTCAATATATGTCAGTGTTAATTAAATGTAAGATTCAGAAAATGCGCTGCTCTTTCACCAATGAGAAATTACAATTAAGTGTTAATTACATTAATAAAATTCTTAAATAACTTTTCTTTTATCTAATCTCTTGTTTAGGTGCAATTTTTATGACAAAAACAAACAGGATATAAGCAATATCAGTAATATCAGTTATATCAGACATTTGTAATATCAGTTGAATATATTCGACTTTTCTAAACTTTATCCCTATTTAACATTTGGCCTAATAAACTTTATCTGCATTTAATATTTAAACCAAATTTATCAAATAATATGGTCCAATATTTAGATTATGTTAAACAAATACGAGAAAGTTTATGGCATAAATATTCTCTGGCAGTAAAATCGTTTGAAAAATAGGCGAACCCTTTATGAAAGCAAGAGGTTGTATCTAAGATGACGGATTGTTTTTCTCGCCTCATTTATTTAGCACGTCCATGAAGGGCTCCTTTAATTCTGCCTTTAAAGTTCTGTCATTTCAAAATTAGGGTGATAAAAGAGGGGGAAGGGTGCTTTAAAACGTTTGACAATTTCTTTACAAAAAATATTTTTCAAAGAGTTTTCAAAGAGTGTCGCAGTTAAAATATTATTGATCTCTTACTGCACGATTAAATAATTAATGCAGTCAACGAATTTAGAAGATAAATAGAATCTCCTTGTAAAAACGCGACAACATTAAATATAAAATTTAAAGCATCACTTCATCTTAAATCTTATAGATAGCAGAAAATCAGCGTGTTCACGATATGTTTTGTATTTTACAAGATAACGAACAAATACGTCGTTAGTCTCGTTTAAAAATACTAAGGAAAGGTACATCGCGAAAAATAAGAGAAAAAAATGAAGGTACATCTCGGAAAAGAAAAAAATCCAGGACAACAACAACAACAAGAGAAGTACGAGAACTCGTAAGATATCTCTCGATATTGATCCAAAAGCTTTCAGATAAAAGCGAGCGTCCTATAAATCATTAATGTGTGTGAAAGGAGGACGATTGAGAATGTTTGATGTGTCTCAAGACGAGGATATAAATAAGCGATTGGACATCTGACACATTAATACCTTCGTTGAGCGGCGGCGGCGTGAGGGTGCGGCTGCGGTGCGTGCCGTCGAGAGATGCGGTACTGCAAGACGCATTAGAATATAAATGATCTTATATAATATTAATCGAGAGAAACATTAAATTTTGTTTCTACCTTGTATACTTTTCCATTCCGCGATATGTTTTTTTGTTGAGATTTTAGACGCAATATTTTCTTATATTAGTTTAATGTAATCGGAGTATTAAGTGTTAATGAGTATAATAATTAATGCCTACTCGATAATTCAATAATTGATCAATTCAAATGATTTATTGGATATCTTCGACAATCCCAAAAGAAGAGTATTTGGCATTCTTATTATGAGAAACTGTTCGATTATCACTTGATTTCATCACAGAAATAAATTCACAATATTGACATCATAAACACCATGTAGTTATGAATATATCAATGTTATATCAACTGTCATTATATAACCTGTCACTATATAACCAATTTGTGCTGATGTGACGTTAAGCAACATGTTTCATGCTAGCGACTGCAGGTGTTTCATTTGTTGTTGAGTATAAACATATTTCTCGATCATAAAAGTCTTATAAATGGAAATCTCCAATAGGATTTTACTATGTTCACTAAATGATAAACAATACCCTGGTGTGTACTCATATATATACCTTATCTTTAGCATAGATTCAGAGACACTTTAACATATATATATCTTCTCTAAAATTGATCACTAAATTTGTACAATCTGTTTAACTTGGTCTAGCTCATAATTATAAGCAAAACCATTAAAGCGCGATTTAGTCACGAATTTAAGGATTTTGCGGAAACGGAAAAATGGTCAATTAGACTTTAAGTTCCGCAAGCTCCTTATATTCGTGACTAAATCACCCTTTAGCTACAATAATACGCTTTCATTATAAGATCTTTAATTATGTAAACAATCTAGACATTTTGAATATTAAAACATAAAGAAATCGCAAATAAAATATACACATTTTCAACCTCGTATTGTCGGTCACAAGTCAATGTACTTTCAAAAATCGCGCCTTGTACAGAAATGCAGCTGCATAAGGATATTGACTTCCTGTTCAAACATGAAAAGCCGTCAACTGAAGAAAGATTCAAATAAGATATGATTCTAAAAGGTTTATCGATATTTATTTCTCGATGATTGTTCTTTACGATTCATCAGTAAAACTAGAGAATCTCGTATAACATTCAAGAGATGTGTTTAATGTAGCGGAAAATGAATGACATTGGTTTTATGATATGCAAAATTAAAGTGTATACTGGTTTTCATAATATTGAGAAGTTACAGTGTATACTGGTTTTTATAATATACAAAAATTTGAGTGTAAAATAGCAGAAGTTACTTTCAAAAAGCCTTAAATATATATTGTAACATACTAGTCATGAATTAGTGTCTTTAGTCAACTTTAATATTTAGCAAACAATTTTTCAGCCAAAGATAACTGCCGCATGCATATTCTGCAATATCAAACATTTTTTAGGCAAATGAGACAAGAAAGAGATGATATTTCTTCCATCCACCACCCCCCCCCCCCCTTAGCTGCGCCATCCA
>JAQIXG010000359.1:0-34790 GCA_034700105.1 Oconnorella tubifera
TATAAATTAATATAATAAGTATGTTATATGTAGCCTACTCTTATGGCCTCGAATCACAAAGAAAGCAACAGTAAAATGAAATATAATTGTATATTACAGCCTAATTGTTTGTGTTTCTGCACTGTAACATTAAATTCATTTCAGTATACAGACACTTTACTGTCTCACTTTCACAGTTCAGCTTTGAAATTATTAACTAAAATTATATTTCAATTATATTCCAGTGGTCAATTGCATCACTGTGATAACTCTAAAGGGAGGCAAAAGTTATAAAATAACTATAAATTAAACACAGTCAAGCTATACATTAAAGTTGTGATGTGATATGAACTAAGTAACTATAATAATGTTGACAAATTTTACATGATTGTTATTATTATCATAACTGACATTTCATAAAAGCTCTAAAGTACATTTTTACTCTATGGTCCTTGCAATGTTAACAAGGACTTGAGTCGCAAGACCAAGGCCGAGTACTTGAGTCGCAAGGCTAAGGCCAATGACTTGAGTCTCAAGGCCAAGGCCAAGGACTTGATCGTTGGTCCTTAAAGATCGGTCAAGGCCAAGGCCAAGGACCATCACTATATATTAGTTGCAAAGCTTTCAAACATATCAATAAAATTTCTCGCAAACATGCAGATACAATACAGCTCAACAGATCTGCAAAAAATGACTTATTGCGAAATAATAACTGGAATACTGTAGGTCTAGCTGTATGCTCACAATTTAATGAATTAATGTATTTCCTTGAAAATCAAAACAAAAAACTTGGATAAAAAATGCTCTTTGATGTGGACAATATTACAAGTATTGTTTTAAAAATTTATTGAACATCTTATAATACTATTATCAATATACCATCCTCCAGCAATAAAATTAACATAATTGATTTAAATCAACTAATAACTACCTACTATAAAAATTATTTTAGTCGGTGACTCAAATATATTAATATCTAAAAGCTATAAATGCAATGTCATACCATGTGATGATGTGGTTATTATTTCATCAAGGTTGAGCTTGTGGATGATCCGCCCGGTTGTATGGGAATGTCTAGCGAAAGTCAAAAGATTGCAATTATCCAACGTCTACTGGCTCGCGATTTTAAAACATATGGTCCAATTGCTCTGATTGATGATGAGCGTGTCTGCCATGAAGTGGTGTTAGGAATCAATGGTTACGCTTATTTCAAAGATAGATGTTATTTTAAGGATCCAGTCACAAATAAAATACGCTACGAAGACGACGTTGACAGGTTTTGTATAATCATCTCTTTTAAATAAATTCTCACTGTTAACAATTGTTGCAGTCATTTTACAATATCAAGTAGCAGCATTATATGTTACAATTTATCTATATGTTACAATTTATAATACTGCACCACATTTCACCATTTCTGTTATAATTATAGATTACAGCTGAAAATAAACAAATCTTATTCACAATTTATTTAAATTTAGTTTTTCTAACAATTTAATTACAACTTCGAGGGAGTAGTTATTGATTTTATATGACTCTGTACATTTTTAAGTATTTATTATATAATATATATAATAAAGAATTTTGGATTTTCGAATGGGGATTTGCCGAGTTGCTTCGCTTGCACCGTCCGCGTTTTTATCTTCAGCTGCGAGCGCTCGCTACCTTCAAGACCTAATCCTTCATGGATGCACTGCATTTTAAGAACGGCTGTTGATTGCACTCTAGTCTACTGGTGGTCAGCAACTCATAATTTCCCCTGCTAAACACATTTCGCTTCGATGAAACAAGCCACCTGGGATAGGCCAGCGATCACCACAGACAAAGCCCGAGTTTTGGCAGAAGCTAATTATGATCACCACCACACCAGGGTGTTGGCTACCATGACCCCACACTCAGGAAACTGGCTTCACGCTCTTCATATTTCAAGCTGTGGTCTTCTCCTGGATAATGAAGCCATTAGAGTTGCATTTGGTCTTCGCTTAGATGTAAACCTCTGCTAACCACATCAGTACCCTTGCGGTACGTGCCTTAATGATGCTCGTGAGTCTCATGGCTTAGCATGTCGACGTAGTTCTGGTCGCATGGCCCGTCATCAATTGATCAATGATTTAGCCATTAATTTAAAAAAATTAATCATTACTTTTTTGGGGAAACAAATTGACCCCCCCCCCCTGAAAAAAGTTGAACTAACGTTATTGGGGTCAAAATACTGCCAGCTATACCTAACGCTATTATTAGCCTATTATTGGCGTTACTATTACCTTTTTATGTCTTGCCTTTAATTTACGTAGTGTCAAAGAAGGTTAAGGTACTCAACTTCATTAAGTGTTTAAAAGGAGAAAAGTGTTGACTTAGTTATTTGTAAGCCAATGCCAGGCGCGCGGAAACGGATGGGGTGCAAGAGGGGGGGAACAGTTTCCTCAGAAAGGAATTTTGTTTAATAAAATTTTTTGTTCATGGTATTTTTTGTTTAGAAAAACCGATAATTTCTTTAAATCGACGTACAAAAATTTACAAGTTATATGTTAGAAATGGAAATAGGTCATCAGATAAAACAGGGCTATTCAATTAGCAAAAGTGTTACTAATTAGACGTAAATCTGCTAGGCCTTCCCGGGCCAAACGTGTCCCGCGAAGACCTAGCAGTTGGCAAGCGGAGCATTGTCAAAATGTTGAAAAATAATAATTTTTAAGTTGATATTTTTATATTTCAAAGTTGTCTGTTGTTTAAATACAAGGAGCATTAACAATTTGTATTTATTAGTAATCAACGCTTCATTTTAGTTAAAGTAATCGTAATCAGAAATAGTATGCTGGACCTAATAGCTATGTGCGCTTAATTGTAATGTTTTTGGTAAGAACAAACAATTGGAATCCAATGACAATAATAGTTTTAAGACTGCATGTGAATTGCTCTTACGTCGTTTTAACCAAACTTTACCTCAGAATGTAAATGTAATTTTTCACATTGATTGAATTTTATAATAGATGTATCCAAAAATATGTACAGTTAAAATTTGCATTTAAATATTTAAAGTTAAGCAGTAAATACCAAAAAAATGATTAGTAAAATTGCCTGTGTTGATTATCTTTTCTAGGCAGCCAGTATTATTATTGCTTTTTATTATTAAATGTAAACTGTGTGGGGGTCCATCAAACTTATTATGCACTTTAACCTTACCAACCCTCCCACCCCAATATTTCCAGATGTTATTTAAATGTGCTCAGTTTTATAAATTTACTTTTAAAAGCTTCTAAGATGCACCATTGACCATGTAAATATTAAAAACATCTTTGGGAGGGAGCTCACCCACACCACCCCTCCCCCCAACCCACTTTGGCTCAGCGTTTCGTCCCACAAAAATGGCGATGGCCCGAGGCTATCTCCATTTTCTCAAGTTTGGCCCCTTGCTAAATCTAATTGAATAGCCGTGAAATAAAATGTAACTTTTTTGCCCGCTTCCCTCCCCCCCCCCTTACTCAGAAAACCGTTTATTTATTTATTTATTCAAAATATAGAATAAGTTCATAGCAGATTGAGTGAATAAACAGTTCATAACCGTATTTTTAGAATACCAGGCCTATTGCACTTACGGTATCCTATACCAAACAATAAGAGTTTACAATCATTTAGGACGCAATATCAATATAAGTAAACCCTCACGCGACAAAAAAATACAAAAAATACAAAAAACATCCAGAAAATATACTTGAAATATGACAATACTAAGTACAAGTTGTAAGAATTTAAGATAAATTATTAGCAGACGCGCAAAAAACGATCTAAATTACATTTTTTAGTAATTTTTAAAATTAACAACAGTTGAAGTATTTACGACTTCATCAGGTAAAGAGTTCCATGGTTCACAAACTCTACAACCAAAATAGTTTTTCCTTACATTTACTCTGGCGTGTTGAACCAGCAGCTTTTTTGAATGGCCTCTGGACTGTCTGGTAGACAGTTTAATGCCATATGTGTCTATAGGAACTGATACAAGCTCATTTAATATTTTATAACATAAAATTAAATCAGATCGAAGACGTCGAAGCTCAAGTGTGGGGATATTTAGTACGTTAAGTCTTTCAGCATATGTCATCGTGTTTAAACCAGAAAGTCTTTTAGTAAAATTAAGTTGTACAGACTCGATTAGCATTATATCCCCTAATGTAGATGGGGACCAAATTACAGAGCAATAATCTAATATAGGTCAAATATAAGAAGTAATCCTAACAAAAGTTGCTTTAGATTTTTGGTTAAGAAACTTCTTAACAGAAGAAATGATCTCCGTTTAGCTTTTGCAACAATCATTAAAATATGGGGCGTAAAATTTAATCGAGTATCAACAAAAACACCTAAATATTTAATCTCATTAGCATTATTTAACATAGATCCTTCAACTGAATTATTGTGGAAAGAATTTGCTTTATCGCCTATAACCAAATTCATTGTAAAACATTTTTTAATAGAGATATTCAATTGCTAAGTTATTGCCCAATCTGCAAGCAGATCTAGGTTAAACTGTAAAGTATCAATATCGTCACCAGTTTTTATTTCAATATCTTACAAATTCATGACTTACTAAGTAATCGCTTGCTAAGTAAAATAATAAATATTTTACATATGCCTGGTATTTTTTGTTTTCTATTTATGTTTTTTTCAGTGCCCGGAAACGATCCATGAGCATATAGTTTTATAATAATATCATAGATTCTTTAATCGTTAAATTTTATTCTATTAATCATAAAATAAACTACCTTAAATGAAACAAATAAACCAAAATAACAATCATTAAATACAAAATAATCGCACAAGAGTTAGCAGGATTGACGAAAGCAAAGAAACGGGGGATAGTCTACACGCCTATAGAGTTACTAGGACCATATAGGGCTTAATCATAATCCTAAATTTTTAAATTTTTATTACTATATTTAAATTAATGAAATAGTAATTATATGACAGTTTCAAACGTAAAAACGAAAAATAAAAACAAACTGAAGATACACAAGTATTTAAATTAGAAAATTTCTTCCCCGTAATGAAACTATTGCAAGCGTAATATCATAATTCACTTACTTTGATGATCTTGTCCGTCTTAGGCGCGCGTCGCTTGATCGTCGTCGCGCGTCGACCTGCTGTTGATCGACGATTCACTCCCCCGATGCGAGTCTTTCTGACGGGAGAAATTCTCGATCGACTGCGCAAACGAGTCGACTTTCCGCGGGCGTTCGATTTCCTGTAGGTCGATTTTCGTCTCGTCGACTTTCCTAGGGGCAATTTTCGTCTCATCGTCTTGGCTCTGGACGATTTTCTTCTCATAGTCTTGGTGCCCAATGATTTTCGTCTCATCGTCTTGGTCCCGGACGATTTTCGTCTCATCTTCGTACCTCCGGACGATTTTCGTCTCACTTTCGTAGCTGCGGACGATTTTCGTCTCATTTTCGTAGCTCCAGACGATTTTCGTCTCATTCTCGTGCCTCCGGACGATTTTCGTACTGTCGCTCTTTTTCTGGGGGCTGTTCTTCTTGATCTACTGCGTGTTGTCGTTCTTCTGCGAACTGTCCTTCTGCGATTCTTCTTCCTACTAACGGACCTTTCTTGTGAAGACTCATCACTTGACGAATCCTTGTGGGTTCGTCTCTTTACTGCGGGTTTTCCACGAGATTTAGACCTGGACAATCTAGATACACGACTAGTTCCCTTAGACTTGCTTCTAGCTGGATTCACGCTGGATTTTCTCGAACGTTGGACGCTGCGCTTTGAGTCTTTCTTCACAGTAACTCGCGCTTTATTCTTCACGGTCGGTTTCTTAGTCCCGGCGGATTTCGCTTTTGGTTTCGTCACCAGTGCGTCACCACGCGACTTAACGGCAGATGTACTTTTAACGGCGGCTTTTACAACCCCAGCTCCCTTCTTAGCTACAACTTTCTTTCTAGTTCCTTGGACCCCGACCTTGGGTTTCTTCGCGACGGAAAGATCAACTTTGGGAGATTTCGGCAAATCCTGTCGTCGTACTGCCAGATAGAAATTTTTAGCAGTCAATTGTATCTTTTTATACTGTCTCCTCACTGGCGATAACTTGTGTTTACTGCGAGATCTCGCCTTGTCGATATTCTCCCCGTCCTTACGTGGGCGTCCCCTCTTCTTACCTTTCGGCTTGTCTTCCTCACTCTCGTCTTCCTTTCCTTTCTTCTCATCTTCTTTATCATTTTTCTTACGCGGTTTCCTCTTACGCGAGTCGTCCTTGCGCTTCGCTCGATCCTTCTTCTTGTCCTTTTCATTCAGACGCTTGCGAGCCGCTTTCCTGATTTCATCATCGTCGTCATCGCTTTTCTTCTTTCTACCCTTTCCCTTACCCTCGTCTTGTTTCTTACCACGAGCCTTCTTGTCATTGCCCGTCTTCGCGCGACGTTTGCGCGATGTCGACTTCTTCTTGGGAGATTTCTTACGCGGGGTCTTGGTTTTGGTTTCGTTGGATTTTCGGGCCCGGGTTTTCTCGTCCTTGTTCTGGGCTTTATTTTTTTTGTCGTCCGCGCGGGACCTTGAGCGGGATTTGTTATTTTTCTCGCCCTTTGTTTTCTTGACTGCTCTTGACCCATTCCCAGTGGTCTGCCCATTGCCTGTGAAATTAGAAGTGCAATGTCGATTGAAATATAATTTCAACAATAAAGAAAGTGACAATTTACAGAATCTGTCAATTGCCCTCATTAGAGAAAGGGTAGAGAAACGCATCGCTTTCACTGAACGCTTGGGGGGAATTTACTTACATTTTAGAGCGCAGGGGAGAGGTGCAAAGAAAAAAATGAATTGCTTATATCATTAAAGAGGAATAGAGGGTCACTGGGTTCCGTTAAAGTCTCACAAGGCTCCCAAAAAGATCCACCCTCCGTAATAAAAAAACATCTGATCGGACATTCAACAATGCTAGAATGAGATAAGATTAGTTAGCCATGAAATCAAATAAAAATCTGACGATTTCTTTAAGTGAGTAGCTTAAGGTTCGAGGAGGGAAAACTTTTGAAAGTGGCGATAAGATATTTTAAAATGATCAAGCAAAAACTTTTAAATATAAGAAATTGGAATCAATCTGATGTAGTAAAATGACTTAATTTTCTACTCATTAACACAATGATACAAAAGTTCAATTTATTAGTCATTTAACGAGTAGTTTCGGATACCAAAGTGTTAAGGGTAGTTAGAAGAGCCACCAGACTTGAATTCTATTCAATTATTTTCATTAATGACAAAATTTAGTAATGACAGATATCAACATGACGCGAAACTGAATAATTCAGTTTCATAACTGAATAATTCAATAATTAAATAAATAGTCACACCATTTTGTGTAATTTTCGTTCAAAATTTCTAATCAAGCTCAAAGTGCCACCTTTTCCTTGCTATAGCTTTTATATTTGAATGTTGTGTGCTTATCAGGTCAAAAAAAGATCAAACAGTAAAAGATAAATTTAAGCTGGCATTTAAAGATTGTCAAAAGTTATTAATCGAATATGAGCAAAATCATTTATCGTTTTTCGTAAAAGAAACTGAGGCATATTTGTTTTGTCAGAGTATTAAGAATTTTTGTTACTTCAACAAAATTAACTTCAAAAATAGCAGAATAGACAGCAAAATTCGCTTACCCATGATGGTGATATGCGGTGTAGCTGCCAGAATGTGATGTAGCTAGACCGATGGATGGATGGATCGATGGATGAATGTAAGGATCGATGGATGAATGGATGGATCGATGGATGAATCGCGAAGTGTTCAACCTGTAGCTCGGTGTTGTTCAAATAAGTTGACTGAACTACTCGAAACTTTAAGATGGAATGAATGCGTCCTAGAAACAAAGCGATAGTGATGTCACAGTCTAATAAAATAATATTTTATAAAACGTCACTTTAAAAGTATATTATTTCAAGATAGGCCAAAGATTGTAAAATAGTTTAAAGATTTTTTTCTCGCATGATCATTAATTTTAAATTTTATAATATTAGTTATTATATAATAGACGAGCACTAAGTCTTGTATGTGAATTATTCATTTTCATTAGCTTGAGTTTCAGTTTATTTAATATAAAACAATTATTTATTTGATCATTTGAATGATCTATTTAACGCTATATATTAATGATCTACAGCAATTGTTTATATAATTTGATATTGTTTACATCCGTTAACTATACTTTGACTTGACTTTATCAGGATCAGCGTGGAAATTTTCAACTAAAAATAATTACAACTCACGTGGCTATATCAAAAATGAAGTGATGATCTAAAAAAAGTTATCACTTGATGTTTCTGAGGGAATGTCTTAAAAATAGTTAAAAATACGTCACTGGATTCAGATGTTGCAAAGTAGGCCTAGGCCTACAGCTTCTTCATCTGAAAATGGTACATTATAATATTTTATAAAAAAAGTATTATTATAATACGTCATTTTATAATCCCAATGAATTTCGAATGCGATTATCGTTTACTTACATCAGTGCATTTGAGCGGCCTGCAAACACAGCTAACAATACAATAATTTATGTCACGCATCAATTTTATGCAACAGTTGTATAATATTGATTAACAACCATTTTTAAAATCACGTGGCGTTAACGAATTTTAGTGTGCATAACGAAAACTCTGATACTGTATTGTCCGGACAACTCATATAATAAGTCAGTAAAGATAGAGTTAGTATTTTAGATTAAACAATTCAAACGTGCGAGTAGATATACAGTATAAGAAACTCTTATTAGAAAAGCGATATTTTCTCAAAGATAAAATTAATAATTTTGTGTATTGTATAAAGCGTTATTATAAATCAGTTTTTAATATACGCATTGTATTTTGAATATATTGTCAATAAAAGTTCCCCATTATTAACAGCTAGGCCTAAACATAATAATTAATTGTTATTGTAATATATTAATTCTACTTTTTAAAATCATAATTATAGTGCTGATAAATTAATTAGAAACTGATAGATATGCGTTTTTCTGCTATATTGTTATAGTTTGTCATACTTATGTTTTTTTCTATTGTATGCTATTGTTAATAGAAAATTAATTTTAAGCTTTTATTTCCGAAAACTATAGATATCCGTATTTTCTAACCATTGTTTTCAGTAAATAAAAACCCCTATATAACGGATTATAATTAATAATGAAATATTATAAAGCTTCTCAAAATATTCAGAAGATATTAAATTTTGCACGAGAAAACTGAAATAATTTTATTGTTTACAATATCATAAGCCGTCGATACACTCTAATATACGCTATTTTCAAAAATAAAATTACCTAAACTTTATGTCCGAAACTTTTTTGCCATAGTGTATCGGAGCATAAATTAGATGTCAAGATTATAGAAGCGTATCTGGGATAATATTATCGTCATCATGAATCGCAGAATCGTATCCCTTTTTCAAGTACTGTTTTTAGTGAGCGTTTTTTGGCTGGGCATGACAGTATTCGTCAAGTTACCCGCATTGAGCCCAGGCGAGGACTTTGACGGGACTCCACATTCTCGCGTTCATAGACACAATCACGAAAAGCTCCGTTTTGTGACCCATTCAGAAACATCCGAGCCGAGCGATCTCACAACTGCCAAGCATAATTTAAACGACCATATTCCAAAACCACCGGTAGGAAATGATAACAGTAAAACTTCGACGACAAATGATAAATATAAAAAAGAAGTTTTGTTCATATCTACAAATGAGATTAACCGTATTCCGGATAAATTTCCTGGGCCACTGGCTGCATCGTTTAGAGAAAATGTTGTGAATAAAGTTTGGGAAGCGTGGAATAATAAATTTCGCGGTGAGAACTCGGATAAAATAGATGATAAGACGAGGCAGCTAGTGAAGGATGGGTTGATTGTACCGAGATGGAATGACGATCCTGAAATTCCTTTGAATCCAGCGGGATTAGGTTTGAATTTGATATCTATATGCATTTAATATGAGTCGGTGAAAAAGCCAACACAGAAAGGTTCACATTCTAGCCTGTACTCCTAACCCTAGCTCTATCATAACCATAACTCTTGCCCAATTCAACAAAATCGTGTGGGCTTTTGACTGGGATTTTTTCTGAAAACCATTTAATATTTATCGACATCAGTAAAAAATGAATTATTAATTGATCAAATTAAATTAAATAATTAATATTTAATGTCATCGATTGCCGTATTTTCATATTTTATTGTTCTGCCAATTTAATTAGCTAGCGTCGACCTATAGTTTTGATCTTGTTTCTTTAACAACAACATTAGTTTTAGACCTTCGAAAAGAGGTTTTCATTATGTATTTACTTATTTCTTATTTACATATGTATTTACTTATTTCTTGTTGACACTTTTCTGCTACTTTGCGAATTAAACTCATATATTATTGAATGAATTATTACATTTATAATAGAAAATCACCTATTAAAATTGTTCTTTGAGTCACTTTCTTACCTTTTGCCAAATGAGATCCTTATTTGACTTTTATTAAAATTTCTCTGTTTTTATGACTAAATGTATAGATTTTAGTATTTTCTGTGTCAGGTGAATTAGGCGTTGCCGTTCAAATAGATAGCAAAAGTCTGAGTGAAGAAGACAAAAGGAAGTTTGATGAGGGCTGGACAGAAAATGAGTACAACACTTTTCTCAGCAATCAGATATCAATTCATAGATCTCTCAAAGATTACAGGGTGCCAGAGTATGTTTTTTTATTTATTTTTTATTTATTTATTTCAGATACTGATCAGTTTTATAATAACATTAGATAAGGCAGCAAAAGATACGATCCAGGAATATCAGATCATAAGACACTAGTTTAGTGATATCCCTTCACAGCATAAAAACAAATACAATCATATTGCTATACCATGCGCATTATACAATAAAACAATGAAATAAAAAATGTTCTGTATTAATTAGGCTTTAACAAGTACAAGAAGACTGATTGTTAAAGTATTTAATATTCTCGCTAAATTATTTATTAGTTTGAATGAGTATTTTGATACTGAAATTCAATAATTCAAGAGTACTAATTAACTTGTTTTATTAACGAATTTAATCACTGGATCGTGATCATTTTACCAGATTCTTTTCGTAATATTTGGAGGTTTAACTTAAGTTTACAGTCACGAAAAAATGTACGTTACTTATTGAAAGAAACCAATACAAAAAGATTTGTATTGTTAGTAGGCCTATACTCCCTTTTCAGAAAATTCTAAAACTCTCATTATAAACTGTTTCGTAATTTAAAAATATCCTTTAAGTAATTGATACCAAAATATTCACAGAAACTTCATTAAAAAGATGCTACTTACCAGATTAATTTTTTAAATCATTTGTAATAATTTCTAATTTACTAAAATGTGTTTTTGTCAGATGCAGAACCAGTGTTAATGTACGAAATCTGCCGGACACCAGCGTTATAATAGTTTTCTACAACGAGGGTTGGTCTGCTCTGCTGCGTACAGTACACAGTGTGCTTGATAGGTCGCCCCCTCATTTACTCAAAGAAATTATACTGGTTGATGACTTTTCCAACAGAGGTCAGCATATTGTCCTCCTTGGCTAGTTTGTTTAGGCCTACTAATCGGTATTACCATCTCTAATCTTACTGAAAATCGGTATTACAGTCTCTAATCTCTAATTAATTACTAATTATAATTATAAATTGCCAACTAAATAAACTTCTCAGTATAATGTGTTGCCAACTTTCTGTATTTATATAAACGTTTTCGATAAATGACTTTATGTGAATTAAAAGGCATAATTGTTAATAAACTTACTGTTTATTTTCTTACATATTTTTTTTGTGTTACAGTAGCTTCTAGTTTAGTGAAACTATTTCTATTGTTGATGTATTGTGTGCACCGTATGCATGGTCAGTTTGCACTATTTATTTATTTATATTTATTTACTGTGTGTTTATTTCTATCATTGAGACAAATATACAAGTGAAAGGCAGTCATTCGACGACAGTATTCGAGCAAATAATTGAACTATATTTGTTGTAACTTTTTTTAAATATTTTTAAAACTTAAAAATTGCTCTTTGGAATAAAAGTTGAAAGAAACATATTTAATCTGTTATAACATTATATACTACAGCTTTTTAATCTAATCTTTTTTGTATTTTATTGTCTATTCTATAGTGTAATATATTTTACAAAGCTATTCTGTTACGTTTTACTGTTCTATTGAGATATAATACTCTATTTTCACTGTGTTTTAATTTGTTATTGTAGTGTTTTAATAGCCCATTCTATTATTTTTGTTCTTTTTATTATGTGTAGCTCATCTGCATCAGCCTCTGGTTGACTATATGTCAAAGTTGCACAAAGTGAAAGTGCTGCGAGCCAAGAAGCGTGAGGGTCTGATAAGGGCGAGATTATTGGGCGCGGCCCATGCTAGCGGGCAAGTGCTCACTTTCCTTGATTCTCACTGCGAATGCACCAAAGGTATATCCAATATCTACCAACTTTAAATTATGTTGGTGAAAAACGGCAGTAATAAATATAGATACAGCGTAAGATAATTAAAAAGCAATACGCTTTTGACAATATATTAGCAATAGAAGACTGTTGAAAAACATTAATAGGAGAAAAAATAGAGCTAACAAATTAAAAAATCACATTTATCAATATATCAGAAGACCTAATATTTATCGTTTAAATAAACGAAATAAATATATTACAACACTTATTTAATTTCAATTTGAAACACCTTTTTAAAACTAAATATTGAAAATTCATAGATTAGAACAATCTATTGAAGATTATAACATAATTGCTACATATAATTTATCTCTTTTGCTTGCACTAAACTGAAGCTATATTTGCTATAAATCTATACATTTGCACCTTATCCAGACATCTGTGCTGTGCACTCTATTGTTTATAAGTCTGATGCTTTACTACTGTAATATTGAGAACAGAGTGCAGAATAATATTATACTAATTTACACTCGTACATAATAAAATGAAATAATGCTTTTCGAATTATTAACCTATCTTAATATTCATGAAAAGTTGATAACAAAATATGATGAATACATTGAAATAAATAAATAATTAGAATAAAGTTTATCTAATCATCGCAGTCAATTAGAGTATTACAATATTAATCATCATAATTGTAATACTTTTAATAATACTTTTAAAAATACTATTGTTAATTGTAATACATAAATCAATGATCATAAATTGTGTTTCGTTGATTGATGCACACAGAGCGGTAGTCGCAAAAACGAATCCCCTTCCTTGCCAAATCATATTGAATTTCCATGCCAAATCATATTGAATTTCCTTGCCAAATCATATTGAATTCTTGTCTAAACATTTAACTACTATTGCAATTTTCACTGGAATCACAGGGTTTGTGATACCTACTTTTGTACTAAAGCGACATTTTTCTAGTCTTTTAAATACTATTCGTCACTAATTTGACTAAAATTATGCAAATATTTAATATTATCTTTAAAATACTGCGCATAAAAACAATAAAATTGAAAATAAATATATTGAGGCAACCCCCCCCACCTCTTTCTATCATATCATTCGATGAGTTTCGAACCCCTCCCTCCATCACTCCCTTTTTAATTCTTTTCAATTTGAATAATTTAACAAAAACAAATAGATTACTTTAAAGACTTTTTGCAAAATATATTATAATGAAATTCTTCTTAATTTGTGCACATAATTTTTGCAAACGTTAATTTTTACTGTCACCTGTGCATGTTGCATCCCCAGCAATCCCTACCCCCCCCCCCCCTAACTGATTAAACTTAGAATTGCTCCTAGCACCCCCCCCCCTAACTGATTTTACACTATTGTGCACCCACACCCCCCCACTGTTGCAGATTATACTATTTCATTTATAGGATGGTTAGAGCCCTTATTGGATCGTATCGGTCAAAATCGCACGATAGTCATCGCCCCCGTCATAGAGTCGGTGGCCTACGACACGTTCGCGTACCTCTCTACGGCCGGCGACGCAATTCAAGTGGGCATCTTTAACTGGAATCTCGTTTTTAACTGGAAGCCTCCACCCCCCGATCCAAAAAGAAATCTCTCCGACCCCCTACCGTAGGCGAAATTTTAAATTTTATAAAAAAAAGTTAGAGTTTGTCATAATTTCATAATTTAATTTTGTACATATGAAACTGAAATTCAGTTTTATAAATCATTTTAGACTTAAAATTAACAATGAATCAAATCAAACCAACAATAAATAATTAAAATAAAAAAAGTTGTCAAAGCGCATTTGCTTAGGATCGCTTTACTAATACTAAAAGTTATTGATTTTTTGTATGACAGAGAATAGTCAAGGTCTAGGATTATTTATTCAATAAATTTCATGTAATTTTGTATAGATTGCATCGATTTTAAATCTGTTAATGCACATAAATTTAAAAGACAAATATTTAGCTGTCTGTAGCTGATTATCTAATTTCACAGTGTCGTATACTTATTCTTTTCAAGGTTAAGAGTTAAAGTCAAAACTTACTCTAAATAGATTCATTGATCTTATCAGGAGGTCAATTTTATATAAATTATTTAGCAGTTTTTATAAAACGGTTTTATGCCATTGTGTAACTCAAGGCCTAATGGGAGACCCTCCTAACTACGCATAAATTCAGTGGCGTAGCCAGGATTTCACAAATCCTGGCTACGATTTTTCGATTTTTGGTTTCAGGAATTCTGCCAAATTACGACCTTTTTTAGGTTATCACTTTATTTTGGTCTATACTTACATTTCTTCAACAAATTTTTACAAGAGGTTATCACAAAACTAATACTTTTAACATTAAAAAAAATATTAAAATTAAAATTAAAGTTATTAAAATTATCTGAAATTAGGGGAGTGGACTATATACCCCCAAAACCCCTGCCCCCCTTGGTGCCTAAAGGCTCCAGTAATATATTTGGTAATTATAAAGAGAAATTGATCTGCAACTATGTAAGTATTTTAATATTATATTTCAGGAGCCCTACTCACGCTGGGGGCCTGTTTGCTATTGATAAAAGTTTCTTCGAGTGGCTCGGTACTTACGACGCGGGTATGGAAATATGGGGGAGCGAAAATCTAGAACTTTCCTTTAGAGTAAGAATTTTTTATTATCGTAAAAAATAATGAAAAAATCTAGTAGGCCTAATGGTAACTCCATAAGCTCGAATTAATGGCTTAGGCACAATTATTCAGGAGAGGGAATATATATTTATTCTAATTCAATATTTATTTTGCAATGAGTGTGGGGTGCTAGGTGTTTTCATTGAAATGCAGTTCTTTTACATTTCGGGCCTGTATTTGAAATAAAATTTAACAAATAAATACTATTATCAGTGTTATACTTCTATTTAGACTTGGATGTGCGGAGGAAGGTTAGAAATACATCCTTGCTCGCGAGTTGGTGAGTAAATTGACTTCTCCAGGAAAACATAGAGCGGACTTGTGTTCGAATCTTATATTTCTCAATATATCCATTTTCATAGAATTCAAGGGTCCTGGGAGAATCCTGTAAAAACTTTATTATAAAAAGAATTCTGCTCCTCCCCCAGCTTTTTAAATTTATTTATTTATTAGTTGATTAATTTAAACTTATAATAAATCAATGAAACCAATAAAATATCTCAAAAGAGTGTTATAGAAAATGCAAAACTAAAGAAAGAAACGCCTAAAGCAAAAGAATGTTTTCAAACTTCAATATGTCACAAGTTAAACCAGTTAAAGCATTAAGTTAAAAACAAATCAGTATATTGAAATTTATAGGTTATTCATTTTGATTTTTTCAAAGTTTTTGGTTTTTGAATTTTTGTTGATGTTTATCATTTAATTTTATGTGTTTTTTTCATTTAATATTTTTGTGGTACAAAGGTCACATATTTCGTAAAAAGAGTCCGTACCTGTCTCAGTCTAACAACTCGATGGCTGCATTGAGAAAGAATGCTGTGCGTCTTGCTGAAGTTTGGATGGACGAATATAAAGAATTTTTCTATCAGAGAATTCAACATAATCTGGTGAGGATTAATAATTATTTCTTTGTTATAATGAGTAGCCCAACAATTATGGACCAAATATTTTCTTTTCATGAAGCCATATAGAAATTTTGATGCTGAGGTGAAAATGGTGGGCTGGTGCGTGTTTTGCAATTTTACCAGTAACTTTAACAATTATATTGGGTATTAAAATATAATTTCAAATGTTTATTTTTAAATTAAGCATCTTCATAAATTCTCTAGTACTAATTATGTAATGTTTAGTATCAACTTATACAAATGGATACAGGTTATAACTATTATTTTTAAACAACTAGACTTCCTATAGAAACCCATGCAAATTATTGTGTACTAGACCCGTATCGCCGAATGATCAGTGTACCAAGGCAACATTTAGCATAAAAACTTTTACGTAGACGGGGAGAAATATCCAAATAACTTTTGTAAAAAATACTTTTTTATAAACAACACTTTAATACATATTATTAAATATTATTGCATAAAATATTTATCTTTTAAAAGATTATTCTTTGTGACATGTGGATATATGTTCCCCGTGCAATTCAATAGTGAATTAATTTTTTAGTAACGTAGAGCTGTGTTTGTCTATGGGAGTCGTCGCAAAAAGTTGAATAATGAAGCTAATGAATTTAATTAAATAATTAATTAATTAATTATCAATTAGGATATTTGTTAATTGATTCATGAATTTTTATCGGAAGTTGGCTTGTATGCAAAATTTCAAGTCAATGGTAAAATGGGAAATTGGCTAAATATTGATGACAATATTTGTACTATACATACATACATACATACATACATACATACATACATACATACATACAAACACATGTAGCTAATAAAAGTGTTGTAATAAAAATGAATGAAGCAATCTTTTATGAGGTTCAGCGAAAAATGAATATATCCAAAATTACATAATCTTGCATCATGTTTTTATATAACATGTGCTAGGGTGACTATGGCGACGTTTCGGCGCGCAAGGCTCTGCGCACGCGCCTCAATTGTCGCTCTTTTGAATGGTACATCACTAACATCATCCCTTTTATTTACGTTCCTAGTCAAGTGCTCATTTCAGGGGAGGTAAATTGAAGAATATCAGCAATTGCATTTGAAGCACAGTGTGAAGCATTTTAGTTTAGAAAAGAGTAGAGTGATAGATCACCGGACTCGAAATCGACAAACTAAGATTCGATTCACATTAAAGCTCATTATGTCTTAACTTGATGTACCCTTAGTAATGTGTCTAATTTGCAATTACATTTAAAACAGTTTTCTAATGATACGATAATACAATGATACATTGTATCATTGATAACATTGATACATTATACAACTGTTTCATTGCTGATGAAACAGTTTTGTATTTGTTATTTCATTGATGAAATTTTTTCAATGTTCATGAATTTTTTTATTTTCAAGTAGTTTAATTGTTAACGAACAGTTTCGTAACAAGGCTACGATGACTTGGAAAAAAATGCCCAAGCAGACTCTTTGTTTGGACAGTCTAGGAACGATTCAGAACACAATCGTTCATCTCTGGCCTTGTCATGGACTGGCTGGAAATCAGGTACATTTAGGTCTACACTAAAACTGAAGATTATTCTTGATTTTGAATTTTTTAAATTAGTATACTAAAGGACTTTGTATACTTGATTCCTCAAAAAGGCCCTGACAGATCAACTCCGATTATTGATTCTTAAGGTTATGATTAGTATTCGTGTTAGGGTTAGGTTAGGGTTAGTGTTACGATTTGGGTTAAGTTTAGGCTTAATTGGGGTTAGAGTTATTAAATAAATTGAATTAATTTAGTTTTGTCAGGTTAATGTATTTGGGCAACTTTTTCCAGGGTCTCTGCTTTATTATTCTTAGTAATTACAATGAATAACGAAAAAGTTTTCATTATAATTACCAGAAACAATAGGAAAATGACTATGAAAAGAACTTAATTAGATAATTAATACAATATTTGTTTGCAAGCTTATAGTTCTAATGCTTATTTAACTTACTTGTAATGTAATAGCTAAGAGATATATTGTAAACAAAGATTATAAATGAAGATTTTTTATCATATTTCAGTTTTGGATAATGAGCAAGGCCGGTGAAATGAGAAGAGATGATCTCTGTATGGATTATGGAGATGGAAAACTTGTCATGTTAAACTGTCACGGATATAAAGGCAACCAAGAGTGGATTTATGATTCCGTTAGATTCTTACTTTTTTGTTTATCGTCTCGAGTAACATAATCACAAACTACAGGGTGCGCCAAAAATAAATAAACCCTAGCGACTTTGCGATAACTAAGCCAAAAATAAATATTTTTTCTCTCAGTTTTGTCAGTTTGTAGAGGAGAAAATTTGACATCTAACTACCAAATTTCACATTGATATCTCAATTCGTTCAAAAGTTATGAACTTTCTATGAAAAAACTTAAAATTTCAATTTAACCAAGCTCCTTATTAGAGCAGTCTCGTAATTTTGTGATTTTTGTCAAATAATTTGCTGATCTTTTTTGTAAAACATGTCATTTTATGAGCAGAGTATCTGTAGATAAAGTTGATAATAAAAATAGCCCCTCTCTGTTTTGATCTGAGCCTAGAATCTCTTTCTTGTTGACGATACGGATGTGTTCATGAAGTTTTGTGTCAAATCTGTGCAAATCTGTTGCTCATCAGTTTTCATTCTATTGCGATTTTTAACTATGATGTATGGTCATAATTTTTTGCAGGGATTGCTCATGGTCCTGAGAGTTCCAATGGTTAATATTGGACAAATATTTTAGGAGTATTTACCTCTTTTAATGAGGCAATTGCTAAACTTTGACTATCTTGAAAATAATGGCTTGGTTAAATTGAAATCTGAGGTTTTTCGTAGAACCTTCATACCTTTTGAATGAATTGAGATATATATGTGAAATTTGGTAGTTAGATGTCAAATTGCCTCCTACAAACTGACAAAATTGAGAGAAAAATATTTATTTTTGGCTTAGTTATGGCAAAGTCGCTAGGGGTTTATTTTTTGGCGCACCCTGTATAGCTACTTAGTGGTATGGTATGAAGTATAATAAGAAACTGCACTGTAAAAATACGAAAATTACTACTATAAAAAGTGTAATGATAAATCGATGAAGTCAGCTAAATACGTGTCATTGTGTCATTTAAAGCGATAAATAATTTTGCAATTGGAAATAAACAACAGGAAAATATAATCTTGAGCTGATTTTCATTTCTGAAAGAAACTTTACTTTTTTTGTTTCTTGTAAAAATATTCTATAGAAGACATTGAATATATAAGTGAAATCGTCTTTTTAATTAGTCTTTAAAATAAATGCTTGAATCAGTTATCTCATAATTCTTAAAGATTTAATTGAAATTGTTATTGTGATTCTGTATTATTTTCTCTAGTTACTGAGCTAATTGTTGTATACTTTTATCTGTCATGTTGATAAAATAAAGATTTTATATAGTCATTAAAAGTAGTCTAATAAATAACGATATGAAATTTAATCGTTGTATATAATATATCTTCATGTTTAATGCACACTTTAAACATATGCCTATTTTAAGACATATGCTTACTAATTATACTTTAATCACAATGAGTTTTTTTTATTGTGTTTTAGTCTAGTCGTCTCGTTCACAAAATGTCAAAACTATGCCTGGAGCTGGCGAGCGATGCAGAGAAAGTAGAAATGAAACAGTGCAGCAACGATGACAGACAAAAATGGGAAAATAAAAACCTACATACAACAAATATTCCAAAAAAATATTTATAGATAGATTACTCTTTTAATAGATTATATTACATGACATTTGAGTGCAGTATTGCTTGATGGTTAGTAATGTAGAAAAATGATTAGTAAGCTTGTCTACAGAATCGACTCTATAATGTTTGTAAACGGACATTAAAAGATTTTATAAAAAATGCAATGATGCTAAAAATATTTATTAAACAATAACCAGTGGCGTAGCCAGGATTCGACTAAGGGAGTTTCCTCCAAAATTTAGAGTGATAACCTTTTTCAAGGTTACCACTCAATTTTAGTCTCAAACTTCATGCATTTTTGCTTTACATATGTAACCAACGCATAAAAAAATGCACTAGATTGTAACGGGGGAGGGGGGGGGGGTTAGAGGCTCACCACTAAACTCGTATCTTTAACATGATAAAAAATTCTTCTGACGTTCAATTGGGGATGGCAATAATAGCGATAACAACCCTTGCCTACGCCAGTATAGCTGATAACTAAATAAATGTATACAGTATCGGTAGGCCCTATATGTATGTAGAATAACAGTTACAACAAGTTCCACAATGCATGTTCTATACTTTTGAAAGATATTATTAAGAGAATCTTGAAAACTAATAGGCCTACCCTAATTAAATAAATTTATTAAAACGATAGTACTTGTCGACGAATAGACGAATAACGAACGGGGCGAGTCTGAAATCTGAAAATAGGGGCCAAGCGCTGGTTCAGGTTTTTTGAATATGGGGGGTTATGTTGCATAATGAGCCTATTTACGACATTTATTTTTTCACAGATTTAAACTTGAAAAGCAGATCTAACAAATGACTAGCTACAAACATCAGAGAACAGTTATTATCACCTAAATCACCCGATTATATTTAACATTGCGTTTTATCGTTTAACGATATTTTTAGTCAATACGCTTTTCCAGCGTAGAGCTATTATAGCTGCGCGATGGTCATTTTCGTTTGATCTAATTTCTGCATCGATTTTCACGAAATGCCACATTTGACCAGCTGTCTGGATACATACTGTAGAAAGCCACAACTGCTTGTTGAATGGCTAGCTTGTAGCGTACAGCAAGCTGCGGCAGCTGGAGCCAGCACAGAGCTAGCGGACATAACGGTCAGCAATTTGATAGCTGGAATAGCTGCTCTGACCACAATGAAATGGGAGACGGATGCAATCTGTATTGTTTAAATTCGTAAGCCTATATGTTTATTTTCGTCTAAAATATCTATTTAGATAGTTAGGATCTATTAGTAAAATGAGTTGTCAATTGATATAACGAGGTGAAGGTAAGATAAAGACCGAGCTTGTTAACAATATTTTAAATTGAAATTTACTGTGATATCGGTCATAATATCATGATAGAGTGATCAATGCTGCAGTCTAAAAAGATTTAGAAGCGAATAACGCTAAAACAATAGATTTTAATACCAAATTTCCTTATAATACCAAGTTAGAATTATATACAGTAGAAAGTTCAATTAACCACCTTTAAAATATATATTATAATATTGATCTAAAGATAATTTCATACCAGTTGAATCCATAATTATTTATCTGATATTAAATTTGCCAGGATGCAAGATTTTGATTTGATTTGATGCAAAAGAGTCAACAATGTGAGAAAGAGATTGAAATTCATCTCAAATCTGAACTCAAATGCATCCGCGCACAAAACCTGAGAGACGAATCGCCAACTACTAAAAACCATGAAACCCATTAACCTTCACCTTCTCTGCAGCTCCAGGCGTCAACAGCTGAGCTGCGCCGTATTATTCTTTCTCTTCTCCACTTGTGTCATCACCGTCTACTATGTCATCTCTCAAGTTGCCAAAAGTCCAGAACAAACGGACGACCATACTATATTCTACCAACAAACCGCACCGGAATGCATAAAAAAAGATTATGAAGTCCCGACAGTACCTCGTAATACCTCCTTCTTCTACCCCTCATATCCTCTCGTTGGTCAATCATGGTCCCCGTCAGATGACATCATCAAAGAAATCCCATCCGGTTTCCGACGTACCGTATCCCGCGAAGAAACGAAGATATTCCTCGATCTCTTGTCAACCCTCGATGGCTTAACGCGTAAGCATAACATCACGTGTTTTATGAACTACGGCACGTTGCTGGGATCCTTCCGACATCACGCCATGACCCCTTGGGACGATGACGCGGATATCGCGATGCCCTTTAAGCATAAATGGCTCATCCTGCAACTCTTGAGACAACTTTCTTCATCTAGGTACCACGTCATCGAGACAGCCGACACGCAGTTACGATTTACGGGGAAGAACTCGCGGCGTTACAACACAGACTGGCCATGGAGCTGGCCTTACGTAGATATAGACCTATATTTTGAGAATAGCTCGAACATCTGGTTTTATAATGCCGGAGTAGTGTATCGGTACTCAGTAGATATCGTCTTTCCCCTCCACCCGAGACCCTTGGGGTACATATCGATGAATGCCCCAAGGGACTCGTGGAGGTACACTACTCAAACTTACCCGAACACGCATTTATGCGTAGCAGGCGACACAGGAGTGATGCATCGCACTGGAAAGACAATAAATGCGGAGAGTATTGCATGCGAGAAGTTGCGTCATGTTTATCCGTTTGTTCATCGAAGCGTAACTTGGGATAAGGTGGTATGGGAGACGTTGATGGTTGGTAATAGATCGCTTTATTCTATGATAGTGAAAGAGCCACCATCAACTGCTAATCCATATACGTTGCTTCAGTAATACAGTTATCTATTCTTAAATTGAATAGATAACCGCATTGCTAAGATAAAGATTTGGTAACAGGAAGAAGATTCCTCTATGAGAATCAAGAGAGAGAGAGTGCAACTAGAGTAAATTATAGAAGGCATTGAAAGCAAGGTTGGAACTAGCAGCTAAGCTACAAAATGACAGTTTTCATAAACACCACTGAGACTATTTTTTTGAAGAATTTTCTCCCATTCCAGTGCGTTACATTGCAAATTTGATACATATGTATCAAGATTTCTTACAATTGTTTTATATCCAACAATGCTTTTATATTTTAGTAACACGACAATAAGTAGATGATATCATGATCCAATTAAATTAATGCAATCACTGTGCAACTTGCACATTTTAATTAGAATCTATGCTAAAATTAGTTACGCATCTTTAGAATACGTCATAGTATGGATTAGTTAGGCATCCCAACTAATCAATGTCTGAGCCTCAACCAATCTGCAAATTACTGAAATACAACTTTTCTATCCTAAACAGAGATGTGACAGTTGTTGCAGAAAGGATAAAAATCAGAATTCCGTAGTCTCTGACATTGAACATGTTTATATTTCAAAGTATTTATTGTTTGTTTTAGTAACTAGCAAAAAATCAATTAATCCATATAAGATGCAAAAGCATACAAAAGCCAAGAAACTTATTGTTGCAAAGTTATAGAACTCTTCAATCATATAAATAATTAAACTAAAAATACAATAACAAAAGAATATAAAATCAACCTTTATCTGTTAGTCATCATTTATAATGTCATTATAGAAACTTTAATGTCGCTCAATTAATCTCGAATAATTGTATCAAAAAGTCTAACATACAGCTGATGAGAAAAATTGTCATAAATTACATTACAACTCGAGATATAATACTCAAATCATTACACTTTATAAAGTTATCTCACTGTTTTGCAAGTAATAAATAAAAAATAGAAATATATTATATCTACATGTCTGTTAATACTGATCTAAAAGTATTACTTTCTCTGCATATTTATTAGACTTGTAACCGAAACTTAAATCTTTGCAAAATCAAGCAAAATTAAAACATTACTATTGGAGAGTACTTGTCACGTGGTGTATAATTTCAGTAGAAGGTCTAGCATATAAAAGTATACATGTTAGCACAAAAGATGCAGTAAAACATAACTTAATTGCTACACAGTAAAACCTTTAAATTAAATTTGCAAAACAAATATTTATTATTCTGGGCACAGTATACAGTTTAGACTTTAGAGAATCTGAAGGCCATTAAATAAATATATTACTAAAAGGTGCAGCAAGTAATTTAAATACTAAATATAAATACTTAATATAACTTAATATACAAAAAGCAAACGTTAATATGATATTAATTTACTATACAGTACACAAAATATGCACAGTATATAAAATATACACTGTATTTATATATATATTTTTAGTCACTTGTATAAAATACAATATTAATATAATACTGTATATTAAGTTTAAGAATTATATGAACCAAGTATATGTAGTAAAAATTATATTGTTTGTTTGTTAATGTCACATCAGCACAAAAAACTATTTCGTGAACAGTTCACGCTAGTTGTGCAGAAATATCAAGTGATGAGTGAACGCTTGACTCTTTATTACTGTGAACTTAGAAATGATTATTTAAAAAGATGACGCAAGTATATATAAGACTCTGTGTCTAAATAACTCTAATTATGAATAAATTATATTATAGCGTAACATTACTATTTCTTTGAGAATAAATCGATTAAACCTTTATACATGCTCGCTTAGTCATTCCCAAAAAAAGTATTGAATGCTCTGTAATTATGAATCAAGTTTTTAGCAGTTTCTTAATTTCTTTACATAATATATCGTTACAATAATTCTACTTTTAGAATTACAATAAACAGAACTACTGTAGCCATAAATCTTTCAATTGTTTTACATCGAAAGACGATAAATAATTTAGAGTTTTTTAAACTAACTCTAAATAAGCAATATAGGGTTATTTTAACCTTATATATCACGCAATATTCGCTATTGTATTTGATAATGAAATGTTTAAATAGCTGCATAGGATCTATTTAAAAACACATAGGAATGCATAGACATTAGTAATGAAATGTTTCATGTGAAACGTTATATACATTGACTAATATCTGCAACATTGTCCCTGGATGATAAACAGACGTTAAATTTTAGTGATTTATTGACTAACCGATGATTAATTAATCAGTTATAACATAACAACTTTAATCATATAATGACTATAATCAATGAATCCAGTTATTTCATGCATTTTAAGGAAAATGTATAATGTTTAAACATAATCACTCAGTCAATTAAATAAATACGTAATTTTATTTTATTATAACTTAATTTAGTTTCAAGTAACGTTTAATCACTTTTATCAATAATCAAAAATAAATCAATTAATAAATAATTAAATTTCGTTTCATTGCATAAACATTTTTTCAAAAATCATATCAACGCAAAATCATCACGCCAAATAAAACTAGTCATTAACCATTACATCAAACCAAACGCTTAGAGCTCAATAATTATAATTTAAACATATTTAAGCAAAAATCATAATTTAATTTCAAAATGAGTAAATAACTACATCAAGGAATAACTATTAACTATTACATCAGTTATAATAACTATTTCAGTTATAAATAACAACTCAATGATATGATCTTTCAGTAGAAATAAAATCCAATAATACTTATAAAAAATAAAGTTTTATTGTAGTATTTACGTATAGAAATTGAAGCTAGAAATCAAGATGGTCGTTTATAAGAAGTAATCTGCCTGAGGCTTTTTAACAGGGACCCCCCGCTGCTCCTACAAAGCAAAAAATACCAAATGTCAAAACATGGACAGATTGGAAAGAGGTGGGGGGTGGCAATAAGATATTCGGTATCAAAACAGCACGAAACAAAATTAAAAATTTCAATCAGAAGTTATTACAAATAGCCAATTTTTTTATTAGAATTAGAAAATATTTCTAATTTTAAAAGTCATCTCACTGCTTACACAACTTTGTATTCAGACTTTTTGTATACGATAATTCGTGTATTACATTTTGTATCATACAATTTAAATCGCATTTAACAAAGAAAGATAATTACTACAGTTGTTATTATTGTTAAAATTTATTATTGTTTTGCAAGTTTAAAATTTATTCCCAAAACTATCCATATAATAAGTTAATATAACTATTATATGGATAGTTTTGGGAATAAATTTTTAACATACCAAGCAATAATAAATTATTAACAATAATAACAACTGTAGTAATTATCTTTCTTTGTTAAATGCGATTTAAATTGTATTATACAAAATGTACATATACAAATTATCGTATACAAAAAGTCTGAATACAAAAGTCACGATTGTTATTATAACCTGAGGTGCTGCTTCAAAGATTGTAAAGTTTTTCTGTAAATGTTCGTCTAATTCTAAAATGGCCGCAACGTTACCACATCTATAAACATGAATTACAAAACATTCAATTATTAATATTATTAATATTAGTATATTATATCATATTTACGATATAAATCTTGTAAATTATCATAAAATGATAGAAGGCATTAATAAAGATTACAAGAAAAAATTAATTCAATATACAGAGTGGCTTTTTTTACAGTTTTTCTACATTTTAGAACAATAATAAAGGCTTTTGTTGGTTTTAGCGTATAATACATTTATTTGTTTGTTTGCTTAATGTCACATCAGCACAAAATATCATTCAGTGGCAGAAAAATCCGTCGTTATATAATAACAACTGCGGAGTAGTACAAGATATGAATTTAAAACAACACTAGGATGAATAGATCAATAGATATATAGTAAGATAGATAGATTTATAGACAGAGAGATGGAGTCAGAGAGAGGAATAGACAGAGATACAGACAGAGAGATGGTATAAATAAAAAGTATTAAAAGTAAAGCAATACTACTACTACTAATATTTCTATTCATATTAGTATTGCCATTAGTATTACTACTAATATTTCTATTCATATTAGTATTGCCATTAGTATTATTACTAATATTTCTATTCATATTAGTATTGCCATTAGTATTACTACTAATATTTCTATTCATATTAGTATTACCATCAGTATTACTACTAATATTACTATTCATATTAGTATTACTATCAGTATTACTATTAATATTACTATTCATATTAGTATTACCATCAGTATTACTATTAATATTACTATTAATATTAGTCTTACTATTAGTATTACTACTAATATTACTATTCATATTAGTCTTACTATTAGTATTACTACTAATATTACTATTTATATTAAAATTAATAAAATAGCGATACATTCAATAAATCTGTATATAATAACTTATAATATATCACATATTATAAACTTGTCATATATCAAATATAATAAACTTGTCATATGTATGACATCAAATATAATGAACCTGTAGCAGTAGTTAGGTGCTGACCAGACAGTCAGCACAGTTTCATTAAAATGCCACTTATAGCCTTCCATGACGAGTTGATGGGCGCGACAGATCAGATCGATATTATTAGCGACGTTAAACTGCTGGACGACGTCGCTACCGAATAAATAACCCGCCCCCCTCGGTGACACCCCCCACCCCTGACTGTCTGGAAAATTCCAAAAATTAAAAAAGTGAAGGTTTGTTCTATCTTTTTAAAGAACATAATACTAATAACAAAAAGAGGACAATATACGAATGTCATTTAATTTATTAATCTTCACTACATTTTGTCAAAACTATGAAACCACCCCTAACAAAGCTGAGTAAAAAATCTAATGAACATTTTGTATCGACAATCACACACTAGTACAATGTCTTCATTTCCTATAGGCATTCAGGTAAAACTTATCATGTTCTATCAAGACTCATTAGAGAAGTGGTTAGAGAGCTGAACTCGGACGCGACAGGTCCAGGTTCAAATCCCAGATAGTGCACTATTTCTCTAACTAGCTGCATCCTTTAGTAAGACGCTTACAGCGACATCTCAGACATCTTTCACATAATACGGTAATCCATGACGTTCAAAATCTAATATAATATATTAGTTGATCTGAATTTGCAGAAAATAATATTATCATTATTATTATTAAGAGATCAAAGATACGGTTGAATTACCTTCTGGGTCGGACCACAGCAGGTCACACATTGGTCCGTCATGCGGAACCTCTTGTTTGCGGTCAATTGTGTGAATCTGATCCAGGGTCTGTATGGACGGGGACAGGCCCCCATGGACGCAGAATATCTACAAAAATAATGTAAAAATTTATTAAAAGTAATAACTAAAGAGTCATGATTAATATATATTTATTTAATCGTGTAAATTAATAATTTATGTAATGTAAATTGAATTTATATACAGTAATTGTTTAGTTATCAAATTGACATAACAGAGTAAATGAATGAATGAAAAATTAAGTATATTGGAATAAAATTATAATTATCAATCACATCCCGGTCTATAAATTTGATGTATAAATTCTTACTCTGACTGCATTAGCAAAATCTCTCACAGTGTTACTTATAAAATATTCTGTTATATTCAGTATATGTTACTTATATATATTCTGATATATTCAGAATATATTCATTAAAATGTTTACAAAAAGTGTCATAAGAATATTAACTATAAATCATATGATCAGCATTTGATGGCCTTGAACAGTTTTCCGAAGTCCTTGGCCTTAGACAACTTCCTTGGCCTTGAACAACATCATCAAGTCCTTGAAACCCGAGTCTCTGGCCTTGGCCTTTGGTCCCAAGTCTCTGTCCTTGGCCTTGTGACACAAGTCATTGTTAACATTGCTGGGATTAGGGACAGTGTTCTGGTTACATTAATAGATTATTCATCCAGTGATTTTAACGCGTTTCGGTTAGTTATATATTACAACTCACAGTATCGTCTATGATAGCAGACAGACTGAGAAAATCAAAGACTTCCGTGCAGTACCGCCACACAGTGATGGATCCGTACTTGCGTAGACATTCGTCATAGAACCCATAGACCTGAGTAATCTGACGACTTTCATGATTGCCTCGAATCAACGTCACTCGGTCTGGGTAGCGAACCTGCAGGTGATAGGCAGTAAGGTTAAGTTTAAGGTTAAGTTTAAGGATAAGTTTATTGTTAAGTTTTATGCTAAGTTTGAAGTTAAGTTTAATGTCGTGTATTCCCGTATTATATGAATGATATCTCAGACATAGCTCGCAATTTAATCGTCTTACAAAAGGGAGAAGCGAGTTACAGGAATAGTGAGCTATCCGGGATTTAAACCTGGACCTGTAGCATCCGTGTCCAGCGTTCTAATCACCTCTCTAACTAGCTTTGACTGATTGGTATAGTGGTGCGCGTTTTACATTCAGAAACAATAGGTTTAAGGTTTGGATAGAGTAAGCAGATATGAGAGTGAATAAATTTGAGTTTTAACAACAAAAATTATATGATTGTATAAAGATTAAAAGTAGGCTGTGTGTGCAACAGCTAGGTTTAGAAAGAATTATAATTGAGACTTTTTCTAAAATAAATTGTTTGTTTCACAATTCCTGATGATACTTATATAAATTGCTTGTTTAAGCCTTGGAATGCAAGATTTCCATTTTGACTTCTAACTTATCCCCAAACTTGGATTCTTTCAAGACTAAAGCGAATAATAATTTTACTGCCTTTGGATAAATAGACAGCTGAATCAACCAAACAAGCTACTAATACATAACACTAACATTCAAATCATAAATAATGTCACTCAAATACATTTACTATATAAATTTATTTACAAATATATTAATGATACAAACCTTCAAGGCGAGTAATAGAAGAAAAGTTTCCACACTGTAGAATCCCCTATCAACAAAGTCCCCCATGAAGAGATAGTTTGTGTCTGGGACCTCACCCCCAACTTTAAACAGTTCCTGAAGATCGTAAAACTGACCGTGAACATCTCCGCAAACCTAACCAATCAAAATACAGCGTGAACTATCTAGAGCCAATCAAAATACAGCTTGAATTATCTAGAGCCAATCAAAATACAGCATGAATTATATAAACCACAATGAGGTGCATCACAGTTATTTGACTCTCAAATACTTTATACTTTAACTTATTTCATATAAAATAAAAACTCATTGACAAAGTGGTTGAGTGCCAGACTCTGAACCAAAAGGTTCAGGTTCAATTAGTGTAAAAAAATTAGATAACTAACTTGCTGCACCCTTTAGTAAGACGCTCAAAGTAAGCTACATCTTCGACATCTTTGATATAATACGGTAATTCAGACATTAAACGTAACCTTAATCTTAACCCGTCTCACTGTAACTGGTGACTTGATCCTCTGCACGTTACTTTCTTCTGCTAATATCTCTCTCGCTTTAACGCACAACGTCTTAACTTCATTTTCTTTGATTATCTCGCATCGTTGCAACTGCTCAATTTGCCTGAAACGTATCAAACTAAACTTAAGCAAAGTTATCAATAGAAGAGCTCTAGTGACAATAATAATGGTTCAAGAGGATCAGTGTTCTTCCTATACAAAGCTTAAATTGTAAATTATACAAAATGTACGTTTCAAAATGTAAGATTAAAGATAAAAGAACACAATAAAGAAGTGTCAAAGACTCCAATAGGAGAAAATGAAGAATCTAATCGAAATGTTGGGAGAACATTTATAAGATTAAGTGAAGCATTAAAAACGATTTATAAAAATAATTCTAAAAGACGAACTCAAACTTAACCCTAAACTAATTCTTTACACCAACCTGTCTAAATCGCTTATATCCGTCATGATTGATAGCTTGGTTTATCTCTTTTAATCAATGAAACTTTAAATAAAAAAATAAAAATATTACAACAGACGGAATAAATATAATACATCTATTTATTCAAATTACATTAAATTAGTTTAATTAATTAATTCTATGTAATTAATAATTTATATTATTATAGTAATATTATATATGGTAATAAATATTTATGGAAGAAAAACGCAAAATCAGAATCGATTTACTTTAATTAAAAAGATTATTTCTAATAAAATAAATAAAAATAAAAACATAATAAAATTACTTTAAAGACAAAGAACTTGAGATAACAAAAAGTTGTCAAAAACTGAGTTCTAATTCTTAGGGTTAGGGTTGAGCTTCGGTTTAGCATTAGGGGTAAGATTAAAGTTAGGGTTAGTGCTAGGATTAGGGTTAGTGCTAGGATTAGGGATTTGTCGGGTTAATGTATTCGGGCCGCTTTTTCGGGGAACCGGAAACAGGTCGACCGATAAATTGTATGAAATTAAAAATGACATAATGATAGTCTTGATTTGTTTTAGCAATAGCAAACGGCGGCAAGTTCTGCAAAGTTTCTTAATAAAATAAAAAAGCAATAAAATCGAAATAACATTTTGTTATTAGTGCTTTTATTGCTTTAAACGAGCAATAAATCAAAAGCATATATATTTTGCAAAATATCTTACTAATTATTGTTTAAGCTTTAAAAATTTCAATTGTTTAAATATCAAATCAGTTGCATATACACTGTAGAATAAATTCGTGTAGAAATTAAAATTCAATCAATTTCAAATTTGGTGACTTTTTATAATTTAATATTGCTATAATTGTCTTGCTACATTTTTTATTTATATGATGAAGTAAACGAATAAATAGAAATAAAATAAAAATATTCGCCTTTGGCATCACGTCAAAAATATCATTTTCATAAATGATGGGAATGCCTGAGAAAAAGATCCTCGAGAGCATAGCTTTGTCTCAATCAATCAATTCATTACGAAAAAATAAATACTTATTACGAACGAGCTTTACGATTTGCACGACTAATATGTTAATTATTAATAAAAATTAAAATTAAATTAAAGCTGTTCAATATCGCATCGCGTATGTCTACTTTAATTCAAGCGTGCATCTGTACTAGACTCAATAACTTATAAGCTCAAACACAGGTAAACTTTTTGTATTAAGCCTTTGGCAGTTGATGATGTTTGTCAGTGCATTTCGAATGATCTTGAAAACTTTACATGTTTTGCTGATTAGTTAGACGTTACAGTGAAAGTTCGCCCTGTAGCAATGATCATCAAATTCTGTCTGCGAAACAGAAAAGACGATGATTTCCATTTCTTGGTACGCGCTGGCTTAAACACAGTTAAAATATAGGAAAAAGTAAAGATTATACATTATAAAATTATGACTAGAAGTTTTGAGATAGATTATCATAATCAATAGATGTCTGCGTTTAAAATATACTAAGTTGATCATTTATAAGGAATATGATACGATACGGTGAAGTATGATATGGACTTGTTGCATGCTTAAATAATTATTTATTCTAATGACACAAACTTGAATTATATTAGTGTTATTATTATAAAATAATTAATATAAATGAAATTCAGAAGTCGATTACAGTTAATTTATAGACAATGCATTATTATGTTAAACACTTCGTCGTCAGTATTGTATACGCTATAATTCAGAATGTAAAAATTTAATAAGAGATTCGAAATTTAGGACTAGCCTACATTTTATCAATCTACATTTAACAATTTTTAATTTTCATCAAATTAACTTTAAATTAGAATAGCGAAAATATTAATATTTTACACGAATAATAGAGTCTCAGCATTATAACAATATAGCATTACAGTAATTTATAATGTAGAATAACAATAACTTGAAGTTATATTTATTTTGCTGTTGTTAACTTCACAAGTTACAAAACAGAGATAATAATAATTCATATGTCTAATCTCTGTAATGCTGACTCGTTGAACCTACAATCCATCAAAAAGAAATCTCTTAATTATAGTACAATAATATAACCCAGAGCATTTAACCCCTGGGATTAACATGGAAAAGGACGAGACGATATTACTCAGTGAAGTAGACAGAAAAGGACTCTGTCCTCTCACGTCTCATCTCGCATCGCTCCGGAAAGATACCAAATCCCAAAGCAGGACTCTGTCCTTATGTGTCCTAGTACCTGTCCTTGTCGTCGGCATTGTTCTGTTGTCTGTTTGCGCGACTGTCGCTTCTTTATACAGTTTTAATTTATTAAGTTTGCCCTCTAAAGTTGCGCAGCTGGAAATCGATCTTAAAAAGAGCGAAAACATCGTGGACTCATTGCAGATTGACGTCGAGCTAATCAAATTAAAGGTATGACGTGTTTATTAAAAAAAAGTTTAGAATATATTAGATAAGCTTCTTTGATGATATCTTAATTAGGTTCTTACCATTTTCAATGTTTGTGTAGTTTATGTTGTTTAATACTAAATCCATATCTGCTGGCTTGGTAATAACGTTGGATATTAAAAACAGATTGATCCACAAAAATGTGGATTGATGTGGAAAAATGTGGAGAGGAAGGGAGGTTGGAATAGGAGGAGGGAAGTGAAGACGGAAGATTGGGGTTTCGGGATGGAGAGTTGAAAGGGGAAGTGGCTGTTGATAGGTATATGTTCCCGCTGGGGCATAGCCTTTCAGTGGATACTTTTTACAGTTTTCCAAATTTTTGTAAAACGGGCTGGAATGCCCCTCATGAATCAAGTATTATAATAATAATAAATATGCAGTGTAATGGCATATACTTGGTTATTCCAGAGAGACCTATTCGCTATGCAACCTGTCTATCTATCCTTATTGCACTGTCTGTTCTTCTCATTTACTGTTCCACAGCAAACAACTAGGTCGATTTGTGTGTATTTTTGTACATTTTAAACTTTGTGATTTTTCCATACTCTTTAATTTTATTGATCATCCTGTATACTAATACTTAACAATATGTTTCTGAGAATCAGTGGCTCAACCAGTTAAACATTTTTGGGGGAAGAAAAAGAGGGGTGCAAGATCATTAAAAATCTGACAATCTTTTCAAATTTCTGCAGTATTTTTTATTATACAGTAGATGTTAATAGTCTAAAATATGCGATAATTTTTTTAATTGGTCGAGGTGTAACAAGATGAAATCACTGAAATGTTCCTACAACTAAAATTTCAGCAAAAACTGTCCCCTAACTTATATTGTATATATAACTGGCTGTAGCCTATATCTGTGTTATTGCTCAATTCGCGCAATATTTAGTTCAACTAAATATGCTACAGTAGAATTTAATCTGAGAGTTTATTGTAACTGAGTAAGTTACTGGACACAGTTTGCAGTTAGTGATTTTGTAACGTTAACATGCTCGAGACAGAAGGCTTACTTTCACAGACAACATACTAGCATTATAATTCAGCATCACTTTCTCATGAACTGATCGCATTTTTTGGCAAATTCTCAAACTCAATTTTCGTGCACGGTTTCTTCACTTTTGAATTACCGTTGCGAAATTACTTATTATAATATAGTAAAATATTCTAAGTTAATTCTAAGTTACATTGAACATTAGATTAAAGACTAAGTTACATACACTTTTCATAATTTGTAATTATATATGTCACACATTTAGATTACAGACCTCTAAGTATTTATTTATCTGTTGCATTTTTTATACATTTTGTCAGTTTATTGTACAGACGCATTGGAGACTATACAATAAACTATGTTACACGTAAAATGTATGCACAAATAATACTCTAATTACATAAAGTGTGTTTGTTTTGGTGAGATATCGTAAGATGGTCAGTGCTTTTATATATTTATTTTTTTCTTTTATGAGGTATTATTACGCCAAAAAGATCATGAAAACTTTCATCATTTGCCTATTTACAAATATATTTTATAATTTCATTGTATACGTTTAGAATTAACAGAATCTATTGGTAATTATTATCATTTATATGGTTTATTATCCAATATGTAAGTTGCAATTAATATGATTTGATTTCAAATATGGAGAATACAAATATTTGATTAACTTTTCACAGATACTAGATTCAAGTAAATCAAGAACAGCGCGAGATGTTAGCAGCTGTACGTGTCCACCAGGTCAGTTAAAGTTTTTATAGTTCATTGTCAGGTTTTCTATATTATAGAAAACAGACGCGGCTTAAGAAAAATGTATAACTCAATCCCTACAATCTATACTGATAAGTGTAGGTGTGTTGGGTTTAACTCCCCGCTTTTTTATTGGGTGGTTAGCGGAAAATGTGCAACGAGTTGCCAAGAAATTATTATCTGTAAAGCATAAGCGAAAATAAAGTGGAATTGTCATTTACATACATAGTTAATGTAAATTACTTTATAACATATAGGGAGCTGTCCGTAAAGTACGTCACGCTATTTTTGACAATTTTTACCCCCCCCCCCGCCCTGTCACAAT
>JAQIXG010000360.1:0-34763 GCA_034700105.1 Oconnorella tubifera
TTATTTATTTCTTTTCATTTATTTGAATTATATATATTGTATATAGTACAAAACCGTGTTATAATTCTCTGAGTCTGTATAATTATTTATTAAATAACTATAAATTGAGGCAGAAAATAATTCCAAATAGGACAACTGTTACAACAGCAAAGAAAGAATAAATAAATAAAACTAAATTAAATAAAATAAATTTTAGAAATAATTAAATAAGCATGGCTATAAAGAGCTACTTATTAATAATCGACAATATAATAATAATCTTCTAAATATTATTTTCATAGTATTTTCAATCAGTGCTTACCGGTAATAAGACTTGAAGTAGATGGTGCAGCAGTTGTTAGAGAGCCTTGTGATGTGGATATAGATTGAGAGGAGGACATTGATGATGTTGATAACTGAGACTAAATGAACACACAAAAAAAGTGAAATACAATGAATCTTGATGCAAGTCATTACTTTTCAGTGTTTTTAATCTCTTTCAGTGATTCATTTAATTACTTTAAATTATTTAGAAATTAAATTTTAAAAATTAACGATCTCGCAAGCTTAGTTGTATAATTATAATGTAACATTACAATTTCCTGATCTGTGATATGAAATTGTACAAATTTCGAAGAAAAACCAATAACTGCATAGGTTATAATGAATATATTCAACCCCGGGTTCGATTCCAGTGAATGTTCACTATTACGCTAACTAGGTCCATTCTTCAGTAAGACATTTACATTGGCAGCAGCATCTGACAAAATATGGTAATCTATGACGCTAAACTTAAATGAATTAAATGAAATCTAGTAACATTTTTAACATAAGTCAAAGAAACAATCAAAGGCAACCATTTAACCTAAATATTTAAAAAATAATCAACAAAAAACAATAGAACTTTAGAAAAATAAACTCACAGCCATGTTTGTAGTAATAGTAACTGCAGTTGTTAAAGATGAAGGCTGTCACAATAAAAAATAAACTTATAAAATAAATGAATTTTATAATTATTATAACCATTATATAGATTGTATATCAATTTCATTACAATATTCAAAAAATACCATAATTTCAGATAATTATAGAACAAAATTTTCATACTCACAGTATTTAAAACTATTTTACATAAAATTGATAAGTTGCGAACAGTATTAAATATAAGATTCTAATAAAAATTATTGTATCTCTAAAAAAAATCTAGAAATTCGCAACAATTAGTAATAAATTATGAAGAAAAGTGCAATTATAGTGTTTATTTACTTACAAAATATCCTGCATCTAGGTTCTATTCGAAAATATAAAAATTATAAGTACTAAATTTGACAAAAATTGTGGAATTGAATTTAAGTTTTCTATAATAGTTAACATTTCACTGTTCAAAAATCTCATTATTCTTTCCTGTTGTGTTATTTGAATTTGTAAGCTTTCAAATGTGAACAAAAAATATCGATTCTTAAAATTGATTAAGGATTGATATTCTAGATATTGATCCTTACAATGATATTTATATTTAATATTGATCCTTAATATGATATTTATATTTATCCTGGATCATTTAATGCAAACTTTTAATTAAAGAAAGTAACAATATTACCGCGTAGCTATAATCAGCTCCCGCAACATAAGCCAAAGCACATGTCTTAAATGTTGCATCTCCCTTTGTGTAGCTAAACCGAAACACACCATACTTTGCGCTGGGATGCGTCACTGAAGTAAAATTTCCAGTGAGAGAAATTTGTTTTGCTTTTAAAGTTGATCCTGCGATAATGGTCCATCCCGCTGTTGAATCAGTCTGCTGTCCATTTATGACTGGACCGCCTGATGAGCTGAGATCAGAAGTATCCATGAAAACTGTGATGTAATGTTGGAAGGAAGAACTACCATACCAAGTTGAGAAGTAGTAGACGTTTGTGTATCGCTCCACTGGGATGATGTACATTGCCGAGGGTGCACCTGACCCAGCGGCGGCTGTAGCGCCTCTGATGAATTGCATAACCTGAAAAATTAGTAGTATTTGTGCTGGATTTGTAGTATAAACACAGAGACACAGAAGCTATAAACATCAATGAGATAAAGATATAAAACTTGTAGAGTAATGGCACTAAATCAATAATAACAATTTCTATTACACACTGTCATAAAGACCTGGAACTCCAATTAGATGTTAACAATTCAATTAAAATTCTAGACTCTTAATTATTAATTAAAATAATTGTAATTAAATTATTAATTTTATGATCAATATTAAGATTCGGATTCAAATATAGCAAAGTGTTATTTTCATTCAACTGTTTGATGCTGCTATGCTAAGTTCATTGTCGATACAATTTGCTATAAAAACTAGCATAACATATCATAAATAATAAACTGTATTGACAAGTTGAGACTAATAAGAGGAAATAATTATCAAAATATCCAACCCATACGACAGAGAACAAGTGATTTAATACAAACGAGCATACAGAAAAATATGGATCAAAAAATATGATAGTTATTAATATCATTATATCTCACCTGTATCGGCACATCTGAAGTAACGTAACAAAATGAATTCATAGTAAAATTCAGCACTGTTCCCGTATTAGCTGCCACTGTATAAGTATTAACTGCAGAACCAGTATTAACCGAAATACTTGCAGCAAATAAACCAGAGGTGATCTTTAGCGAATATCCGTCCGCGTCATTCAAAGGAATAGATCCAACCGCAAACTTCTTCCCCCATGCGCTAACTGGAAGTAATTCAGAAGCGGAAGTATCTGTAACGCTACTTGTTCCCAAAGTGATGTCAGTATTTCCAGCCAGTACAGATATGGGATCCATGGCTGTTATGTAGCTCCCCGTAAGATCTGAGAGAGACGTAAAGGTCGTGGCAGCTGCAGCGGGTAGGTATAACTTAAACACATCACCGCAGAAGAATGAAAGATAACCATTGGTTATCGTACATGTTCCAGCGGGAAACTGTATGGTAATCCAGGTTGCTTTTACGGAGTTGATGCTGATCCAAGAGTTTCCAGCTGTGGTGGAAGAAGGATCCCATGTGATGATCTGGTATTCAGTTCCAAGTCCGCTGTATGGAAGATTTAAGTAAGCGGAGCATGTACCAACTAGTGAAACACTGACGGAAATTGGTCCAGTTGGTTTTATAACAGCAGACTCCGTCTAGAAAGGAATATTGACCGAGATTTAATATTATGTGGTAACAGTTTTTAAAATCAATATTTTTATAATAATATAAAAAAACCATTGTTGTTTCTCTTTTTATATCGCAGTGATATATCATACATAATGATATATCACTTCATATATTTATTCATAATGAATGAATAAGATTTTGCTTCAGTACAATGAGTTACAATGTAACTCCATGCTCTATGATTTCTTGATTCAGTTGGTAGGTTTATACACTGACAATAATATGAAGAACAAATCTAACTAGGTTTTGCACACTGCGCTAGGTTAATCGCTTGATAAAAACATTCAAGAATTCATATATGCATTAATATATTTAAAATCAAGCAGTTCTAACATCTTATTGTCAAACAATAACATTTTTTTATTGTCTTAAAAAGCAACATACTCATTCCAAAATATTATCCATTACTTACATTCATTCTATATGTCCTACATTTATTTCCAAATGCAATTGTATCTAAATACTATCTTATAACGTTGAGGTTTACAAAAATAACTTACAGAAAGTCCAGATGGGAAGCTATCAGGTCTCGGAATGTTTTTAACATAAGCATCATTTGGCTGAATCGTTACAACTTGATCGATACCAAGGAATGATATTGTGACAGTGATTGGAGTTGTTCCTGTATTCGCTATCTGTATGTTAACACTCTGTCCAGGGGCAGTGGCTACATCAACCGGAACTACATGGTCACCAGGATTCCCTCCAGGATTCACAGCTTTCAACAATACAATTTTTTTGAAAAATCTGTATTTAATTGTAAGTATTGCATTGTAATTTGATGATTTTTGAGATTTTTTAAATTGCAATATTGCAAAAAACTTCTACTGACACAAGTATCAAATCTAAGAAGCAAACGTGCAATTCTACAAGTCCTTGACTGCAACAGTCATTTCAGCATCAATTGTATGCACAAATTATATACAGGACTACTGGAATTAAAAATTAATCCAAATGATTTAGCAGCTAAAGATATCATCAAGTTCTAGTAATAAATCCTGGTGATAATTTAAATACATCAGCTATTTTATCTATAATTTTCGAATTCTGATAACCGTTCTTCCCATTGTCTATGTACTAACAAATTGGATCATTTTGTATATTTCACTTCCAAGGATGTAACAAAACAGCTGTTAGATTTATATATACATACATTTATTACCCATAAGTATCCTCAACTTGTGAAAAGTTACATATACTACGAGCCATAAGTATCCTAATACATAAAAATACGACTCAATACACTCAGTATTTAATCAAAACTCACTTGTACTTCCAGTTACAGTAGCCGTAAAGAAAGACGTCGGCACACTTGGCAATGACACACCAGACACAGTCGACCCACCGCTGGTTGTAAATGCCGATGTTAATAAACGAGTATTTCCGGTAGTAGAAAAACCAGGAGTACCGGATGATGTAGGAGTCGATAATCCAGCTGTCAATGAACTTCCAGACAATGTGCTGCTAGTTAATCCTGCAGTTAATGAAGAACCTGTGGATAGTCCCGGAGTTGAAAAAATTGTTGACAATCTATTTATTGAGGTGGTTAATCCGGGTGTTAAGGATGATGAACCCGTTTGGAATATCGTGCTAGTGGTTAATCCTGGTGTTAAGGATGATGATCCCATTTGGGATATCGTGCTAGTAGTTAATCCAGCTGTTAATGAAGATGAACCCATTTGAGATTTGGTGCTAGTGGTTAAACCAGGTGTTAACGATGAGCTAGAAAATCCTGGTGTTGAGCTAGATAATCCTGCTGTTAATGATGATGAGACAGATAATCCTGATGTTAATGATGATGATCCTATTTGAGATACGGTACTGCTAGTAATTCCTGCTGTTGAAAGACCCGATGACGGTAAACTGGAAGTCGTAGTTATTCCAGAATTAGAAATTGGAGAAGATCCAGTGGAAACTGAAACTACTGATGATACTGGCACAGTAGTTGTTACTGAAACTGGTAAAACCGTAGTGGCTTGGACTGGCGTAGGCCGTCTGCTTGCGCTTGTTGAACCTTGACTTACCGTGGTTAATGAACTTTGACCCACTATAGTGGTCATAATGCTTGATGTACTTGCTGATGTACCAGTTGATGTACTTGAACTTATCCCACTAGACTGAGTAGTTGGAGCCTCAGAATTAACAGGAGTAGGTCTCCTAGATGCACTGCTAGAAGAAGGACTATTTATAGATGAAGTGCTTACATTCGTTGAAGCAGTACTTATTGTAGAACTAGTACTGGCGCTTGATGATATCAGTGTAGTTGTGGGCGATGTTGTAGATGACGACGATGAAGGTGCAGTTAAAACTGTACTGGATGCTGATGTTGGTACAGTGGTTGCAACTGTTGTTGCGCTGCTACTTGCAGAAGTTGATGAAGCAGCAGATGCACTGCTAGCTGCGGAAGATGAAACCGGAGCAGGTGTCGGTCTTTTCGAAAGAGTTGATCCAACTGACTGTCCCGATGTCTGTGTGCTGACTGTTGCTTGTGTACTGACTGTTGACTGTGTGCTGGCAGTTGACTGTATGCTGGCTGTTGATTGTGAACTGACAGTTGACTGTGCAGTTGATAGTGTGCTTGCACCAGCCGCACTCACAGAAGCTGAAGAAAGTGTTGTGGATTGTGCTGCGGGTCCAACTGTTCCAGTCGGACGAGATGAAGAAGTGGAAACAGACGCTAAAGTAACAGTTGCATCTATTTGATCGCTTGGAATCCAGTCAAAACATAATCCAGCAGGATATGAGTAAGCGCACTGTGAAGTATTTGAAGATCCATAAATGCTAGCACCAAATTTTGCACCCAGCCTTTGATTAGTTAGAACGTGATAGTTGTTGCTCACTGGTAAAACTGCGACCATTAGAAACTGTTCAGGGTCAAATGGAAATGGAACTGTTTCCCATGGAATCGATGGAAAAACCTGAGAATCTAGACTAAAGCCACCCGTGTCCGAAGCATTTGCAACTAGTATAAGTGAATTGGCAAAGTCGGGTGTATTAGTATCATAGGGGATTGCAAATCTGTATGATGTAAGATATCCATTTGTACTCGGTATTGTTAACATAGCGACCATATTTTGACCAAGTTGCATCGCTAAAATTGGATTATTTGATCTGGCAACTACAATTTTTGTGGAGGTAATAACTTGTGAATATGAATTACCCGGATTTGCAAGATTAATTCCACTAGAACTCACCGATAACATGACGTTTGTGTTTGGTTGTGTTGCAACTAATTTAATGGCTACTCCAGAATCGCCTGGAAATGCTCGAAATACGTAATAGCTCAATAAAGGAGAAGTAGAGATGGGATTCAGCTGTTGCATTACTGTTCCCACAGCCCCATTTAGCGACGTTTTTATATTTCCAGAAAAAGCGGCTACTTTAATTGTTGAAAGAATCTCTGTCCCGGTCAAATCTGCTGATGACTGTATTTGAACTGTCTGTAACCGATCCATTGAAACTGTTAGAATATTACCAGCGTTATACGTTGTACCTTGGAATACTACATTGCCTTGCATGTTCGCTGGAAAAATAAACTGAACCTGAGTGCCCGCTGCAGTTGCCACCACTGCAATCTGGGAAAGAAAACCAGCTGCTGAACTTGGTAGATATGTCAGGGCAAAGTAATGAGTTCCAATTGCGGTATCAGGCAAGATATTCATACCACCACATGATCCGGTAAGTTCAATAAACGAGACAACTGAGAAATCACTGGTGGATGTTACGAGAATACCATTCGATGTGATACCAGATCCCAGCAGTTGAAGTTCTGAAGGAACTGAAGCGCTTAGTGCGCTGTTTGGAGAAATTTGTACAGAATTTATTTGTCCTCGTAGCTCGATGCTAATGGTCTGGCTAGTGTCAGGTGTAGCTGTGGATGAGAAGAATTCTAGGCTGATATCATCAGCTTGAGGTGTCTCCATGTAAGCTAAATAGAACGAACGGCCATAACTTGGCCGACTGCATGAATCTGAAGGAAATTGTAAAGATTCATTAAGAATTATTTTTAAGATATTATTCTGGTTTAAATTATCAAAGAGACATTAGGACAATATACCGGTACTATGGCATTAGCGATAGCATATAACATGGCTAAGACTATATATAGCAAATGATATCAATCATTCCAATGATAGAGTTAGGCCTAATGTGTTTATTTCAATGTTTTGAACACTACTACACACTAATGTGGTATACCTTACAAACTTAGTAATTTATTAAGATTATTGTCTATATTGTAAACTTTCAGAGAAATTTTTTAAATAAATTTTATTAAATATTTTATTATAGTCAAATTATGTTGCATTTTTATTAAACACGAAGTAGGCCTACATGATTAAAAAAATTACTTGTAAATAGCAAAGAAATTGCTTCAAGTTTCATTATTTTTCTTAAAAGAAAATAATAATATAGTTAAGAGCATCTTACTTGTCGTTGACTGTGCTCGGACATCTAAAATAATAAAAAACAAACGAATAAAAATGATCTTTCAGCTATAACATGCATCAAAGAACGCACAAAATGAAAAACATGCTGATTTCTACATCAGTTTAATTTGTAACTAAAATCAAGCAACGTCAATCAACAATAATCTTTCCAAGCCAGTGATTAGTATTAATACATTCTTCAAGATGTCTTGCCACAGAAAATTATAGCTATTATCAATGATTGTCGTAGTCTGAAATTATGAAAAAGTTACAGTAGGCTTATACAGTAAACACTTGACAATATGTAGGCCTCAAATAAAGTGACTCAAATGATCAAACTTTCTTTATTCATTTACACATTTTTTTTATCATTTTAGCACTATTTTCGCTGGTATCTAGTAACAATTGCTTTGGCTAGGTTATACAATGATTTAGCTCTCCTCCCGTTCCGATTATAACATATATAGAAGCCTACTAATGTTTATAATCCATAATAACTTACTGTCAGGTCATTGAACATTATAAGAAACTTAATGAAGATTATCAAATTAAGCAACAAATTTAGTTAGATTTGATTTGGCACTGCCTTGATCATATTAATCAATAAGCTGTGTAATATGTAATTTTAACAGTTTATGTTAATAACTAGGCAATCTTTAAGATATGCAGTCTTATGTTCTTAGGGTATAACCTTTTTAAACTGCAATTTGATAAATTCGCTATCGCAATGTATGATTACAATAGAATCGATTATTCGCCATTGTAATATGATCAAGGTAGTGCCAAATTTCAGTTTGTACTTAGCCTAAAAAAAAGTAAGCAACTGTTTATTTCTGAATTCTTATTTATTCACTAAAATCGTCACATGCTGGGTTGGTGCGAAGATTCTAAATGTCAGTAAACTGTATATCTTGGTCACGCTTCGTACAACTGCATTATTAATAACTGCAGAACTGCAGCGTTGAGACGGCCACGATTTTAAGCTGCATCGTTACTTTTAGTGAATCTAGTTAATTGTGAGACGCTCTTTGTTAAACTTGATGATAATTTTAAATCCTCTAGATACAGTATACTGAACTTAACTTTAGTTACTTGAAGCATGTGACTCGAGTAAAGCCGAAGGGATTTTACGATACACAATAAATCGTATAAATTTTTTAAACCATGTTATACGTGTAATTTAAGGCTCGTGTATAGGCTTAATGAAATTATCACTCTTTTTGATACTTAATATTTTAAATCTATCTGAATTAAATCAGCATGACACATTTATATTTGAATTTTAAAACGTCTATAAAAACTGACGTTTATAGCTGACTTGAAAGAAAAGTTATAATAATAATAGTTAGGCTTAATAATAGTTATATAATAATATACATTTGTATACGTATGCTATCAATTTAACTTTTAAAAAGTAAAAGCTTGCGAAAATAAAAATCTTACCGGATATTGCATAGATGAAGAAGAGCAAAGCGAACCGATTCAGTCGCTCTAGCAACATCCTTCCTAATTATAGAAATACAACTAATACATAAAGTATCATTGTATACAAATTATTTAAAGCGGACAATTAATTATAAATGTTGACATGTCATTTTTTCAGCTGAAAAATCTTCGAAATTCAAATAATTGCTTAATTTGCGAAGTTTTTTCCTGCTTTATTAAAATATAATGTATTAATATTTATAAATTAAAAGCAGCATGAAAAAAAGAAAAATTGTAAATAGATTTGAATTACATGACTAGAAGTATGTTACAGAATATTTAGATTTAATACAGTAGAAGATTTAAATATAAAAATTGCGCATAGTAAATAATTTATTATATTGTTAAAAATGTTATTAAATTTTCATTAGATTGTTATTTTCTAAAGATATTAAAGCTTTAAGAAACTCATAGCGAAACATTCGCTTTATTGCTATTGTGTTTGTGTCTGTTTATTTATCCAAAATCTGGATCAATTTTTACTCGAGAGCTGAAGAAAAAGATCAATGAAAACAACAATTAAAAAATATCAGATTATTTAAAGCGAAAAAATATATCGAGAGAATTTATATTACACACTAGTGGTGAAGATTATCTGAAATATGAAAGTTGATTATCTGAATGGTTCATCTTTTCTGCTAGACATTAATAATAAGCGATTAGGTCTAATTGTCATAACAAAATCATAAAAATGCTCATAGTAGCGCCTCTCCTCTCATTAAAAGCCTCGCAGTGTTTACATAAGTAAGAAGAATATAATTTTGACATTGCACTAACTTCAGAACTCTAAATTTTTTTCGTATAAAGATTCTAGTCAATCATCACTTCTTCAATTCTAATTTAAATTGAAGCGCAGCTGCTCAGTTCAAACAAATCGTGTCAAAGTGAATACTAGAATCAAATTGAATTTTTTTAGTAAAAAAGTCATTAAATTCATTTGCTACAAATATTAAGCAAACAGTCGATGCCTTTATATTAAAATGATGCATACATTAATATAATATGTATAATCAATATATTATAACTTATAGGTATACAAATGCACTGTTTAAAATTAATTGAATAATCTATGATAAGCATTTAAGTAAAGATATGACAAATAGTGAGTGAGGCGTTCATGATTGTTTCTGCGCCTCATTAACAAGAACTGATTCAAATTCTCTGATTTTTGCATATTTGTTTAATATCTATAACTTTTGAACAGCCTAAGATAATATATGAACAACCAAAGATAAATATATGAAAATGAACAACTTTAAGAAAGTGAAGTTTTGTATCTATAGCGTACTGTACAATGTCAACGTATAGCATATAATGTCAACTTCAATTGAGCCTCATATATGTATAATATATAGCCTATTTTCTGATCTAACTAGTTTTGTCATAATAAATTATAACAATTGTAGACATTTTTGTTTTGGTGCATTATAATTCTTGCATATCGCATAATGTTAGATCTTCCTGGGAGATTTATACATATTTTGCGTGGGCAAGGTTTTGTGAATAGTTACGCATGGTAAAGTATGTATTTGTAAGTGTAGTTTTTCTATATACAACTATCTTTAACATTCACATTTTTAAGCATATGACATTGTCTAGCCAGTGATTTATTTAGTTGTCCTTGGTATGTTGTAAACATCCAAGAGTCTAATAGTTATTTATTGAATTTACCAGGCTCATTTATAAGGAAGTCGTTTGAGTTCTGAACTTATTTTAATTTTCTTTCTTTCTTTTGATGAATTTTACAATGTCTCTGATTTTTCGTGTATTTAGGCAAATTTTCCGTTTTTTCTTTCCTTCATCTTTATTCATCTTAAGACTTTTTCTTTTTTTTCATCGAATGAAAATGTTTTGTATCCACTTATTCTCCACATATTTTGAATAAAAAATATATGCTGCACAATGTTACAAATAATAGTTTTAATTATCATTTATTAAGTCAATAATATAAGTTACTTGTAAATAATAATAATTTTGCATGAACAAGAGATGGTGAGATAGGACAATGGTGGTATAGTGGACGGTTAATAAAAACGATAGCTTGCAATTTCAGCTTTATAATTTTTAGTTGATTTGAACAATGAAAACGACAGCTTCTATTAAGATGCTTACCAAACACGTTTCATATTTTGTTAAATTGTAATCCATACAGCACGACTATAATATGATAATAAATTCTGTGGTTTATTACATAGTAATAATTGTAATAATATCGTGTATAAATAAAGGTTGATCAGACGTGACTATAGGCGGGAGTGTATGTTAATGGTCATGCTTGATGCTTGCTTTCCGCTTGTTAATATTGACTAACTGAAAGTTTGTATAGGAGTTAAATAATTTTATGCTAATAAATCACCAAATAATATGTACAATGGAATTATATGAATAATTATCGAAAGTTATTTCTATAGTTAATTAAGCAATCAAATGTCATGAAATTTAGTTTGACATTTCAGATTAAATATGTCATTCTGCGTGAAAATTGCTATAAAAAATGTACCTCGTCAACAATAAGCTAAAATTCACTGCAGTTGATATCACCCACCCTTTGCATATACTTAATAATGCTGCACTTAGAGCGAAGTAAGACTTTTTATGACGACACAAAGATTTGAAAGAAATATAATAAATCCGACTAAACACAATTGCAAGAATAGAAAGGTAGACGAACTGAGAACACATTTGCAACAGTAGAATCAAAAAATGTCAAGAGCTAGATCATATTTATCTACATACTCAGCCATTTGAGATTATTAAATTATTAATAAGGTCCTTCGTAGCGAACTTTTTTGTAATACATCTCATAATGCTATTTAGTTACAAAAAGCCAAACGTTTCTAATCAAGTAGAATGAGGCCCACAGACTAGGTCATGAGAAAAGTAAATATAATATATTTCAATACCGTTGCTTTAAAAAAACGCTCACTGTCACTACAGTAAGAAAATATATCAGTGTATTTAATACAAAGTATTAAATACACTGATATATCACCGACGTTATGCTTGAGTGCCGTAAAGTTTCTTATGTAAATGCAATAACAAATAATCCTAATTAGATTTGGCTAAATACTCTCTGTTATTGATATTATGCGATTAATAGAAATTTTAACGAGCTTATAAAAGTTTTTTGTATTAGCGATACAAATTATACAAAAAAATCATTAGTATAAACATTTAGCAGTATTACTGTTATATTATATTATAAACACCGCATCAGTATCCACGGGGGGGGGGGTCGCGTAAATAACCAAGATATAAAATTATCAATGATCACAGACGAGAAAAAGTTTTATTTCTTATATACAAAATATAATTAATTATTATAACTTATAAATGTTTATAATGAAAAATTATGTAAACTTGATGCCAGACTTATGAACTTTATATGATATTATCTAATTGTATTAAATTTTGTTAATCGAGCCGTGTTATATGTTGAGTCGAACTGACTTCGACTGTCAATAATATTTATTCCAATAAAAATCATATAATGAAACTATCGATTTGTTTGCCATCGAACAAGTAAATTTTATAACGAAGCTTAAGTTTAACTAAATTTAACTAATTTTAAAATACACTTTGCGATTTAATTTTTAATACATAATAAATCAAAAAGATCACCCATTTTAATTACTGAACATTAGTGTTCTTTTCATGGATAAAAAAACAAAAAGATTCAGCCATAAAAAATGGGCTTTGTCCCAGAAACCTTAAAATCAACTTACACGCCCTTGTCGGTCAAAAGTCAATAAATGACTTCTTGTTTGTTTTCAAGTTTTACTTCCAACTTTCAGGTCCATTACTAATAAACCTACTTAAAATAACTACCAGAAAACTTCTTTCAAATTGCCCAAATTAGTCAAAAAAATATCGAGTAGCCTACTAATTAATGAATTAATTATTAAAATACTTGCCTAGATGGTTTTATCCGATTTATCCGTTCAGCGAACTACTACTTGGGCCTTTTTTCGTTTGTAGTCTGACAGCTCTGTCATTGAGGCATGCTTCGTTAGACAAGCGTGACGCGCCATGGGAATGATGTTATAATGGTCGCGTTATTTGAACAATAGTTAAGCACAATATTACTGGTCGCTTACATTGTTTAGTGACTTACTAAAATGTAGCAAAGGGTAAAAGCGAGCTTTTTTAGGTTAACTAAAGGCAGCTTAAGAATTAATGTCAGTGATAAAGTCATGATAATTTTATGATTTTTGCACAGTAAATGGCGAACGGTAATATTGACAAAAAAATATGATATGATATCTCAGATAGATTAATGGTCCTTATAAAAGATAATGGTCTAACGGTCTTTTTATAAAAGATCTTTATAATTAGCCTTCATTGCTGTTGAATTTGATTATTATTTTTTATATTGATATGCAATTTTTCTTTTTTTAATTCCCAGCTCAATTTAATAAAAATAATTCAGTTGACTTTGTTATCAGTCGACATAATCTGTATTTCAACTTCACATGTCATATACATACTGAACAAAGTAATAATATATTTTTTCATCAAGCTTTCAACGATTAATCTATAATCAGTTTTCTTGTTCTGTTTAATTAAATTTAAAATTATTTACACGATATTCTAGATATAGCAGCTGTCACCGCAGATCTCTTCGTCGAAAAAACCACCCCACGAGTAAAAGCTGCGTTCAACAAAAGAGTCGTGATCGGCGGACTACTTTACTTTCTACCCACATATAGGCGAACTCGGACTTTTAATCTAGAGTACAAATTTGTGCCACAAACATCTTATGAGCAAGCCGATTTTTCATAATATTACTAAAGAATAAAAATGACTTGAAACATACTGTGGTGCGTGTCAAATGAATCTACACAGCCTCATAATGAACATATATATGTAACTTTTAATTCACGTGCACTGTGTAGCAAATCAAACAGATGAGATATGCAACAAGTTAGAAAAAGAAAATAAATAAATAGTTCACAATAATATATGATTTTATTAAGGTATTTGGTATTAATTTGATTATAATGATCGTTTGCTCCCTCGTTCCTCTCGATCTGCCCATCAACGCTTAGCTGGTTTCCCTTATATATTGCAATACTGACAGTTATTCGTTGATCATTTACGATCAAAATTGTCGTGATATCCTTCCGGTTACTTAAATAAACGCCTCTGGCTTTACAGCTTAAGTCTAGTCTAATAGGTTTTTTCGTCCCATGAATAAATGACTTAGTTACTGTAGAATAAAGCCTAAAGTATAAGCTAAAAACCCATATTGCAACTGAACGTGCCTTTTCAAAGTTGACTGAAATAAAATTAACCATTGCCTGCATTATGAAGAAAACACAGAGGTCAGCGTGTAGCTATTATAGAAGATTAATGACAAACAAATAAGAAATTGTTTCATAAAGTTATTCACAAACAATACAGTTAATATTGTATGTCACGACCAGTGTAATATTACTTGCAAGAATCATGTTAGTTTTTCTTTATTATTCTATTCCGGAATAAATAATTTTACTTATAGTCAGTTCTAGTTTCATTAATCTCCCGTAAGCGTTGTAAAAATGTACATAGTAAAAACATTATAAAAATATAAATCGTCATAAATATCTAGTTAGCCATAGTAACAGTTATTAAAATTGTGAACCTAGAAAAACGTCATTGATTGTATATAAGATTTTATATATCTCGCTTAATATTTTATTATATTTGAATGAAATAATAACTATAATTCAATGTTATAATTATTAATTAATCGTCAGAATTAAATTAAATACCAATATTAGTATTACATTAATCGATATTTATTTTCATGCAATAAAATGGCCTAACAGACTCTAATATAGCATGACTTTATTTGAATAAATCTCAAAATAACACTTCTTTTTTAATTGTATATAAAAAACTTCAATTAATTAAGAGTACAATTTACTAGTCTATTGCAAATTCTATAATGGCTCGACCCCTTAACTTCAAGATTATTAAATTCTTAAATCATCTACTAATTTACAATATTTAGATCTACTTGTATTCCTATATATTTATAATTTTTCAAATTTCATTTGAAAAATTCAAATGAAATTTGAATTTTTCAATCAAATCTTTAAATTATAATTAAAGAATATAATAATAATATTCTGAAAGTTTTAAAGACATGGTTTTGTGTGCAATCGGACTGACAAAACACAGCCGGTATCGGCTCGCCTTTATTTTACTGCTGTGTCACTCAATCACGTGTCTCGCTCATCTTGCGTTATTTACGTCCGGATTGGGAATCTACTTCTTTCAGAAATCTTACGGAGTCCTGATATCGGGACATTCCCTGGGATTGCTTCCTGCAGTCCTCTTGGCAGTTCTTGGTTCTATTTTCATCGTTTTGCACGCTGTTGGTATCAAGGTAGGTTTATTAATAAGAAAATTTAACACTTTTCTAATATAGTATTTAGATTGTCTTTAAATTTAAATGAGGATCTAAGATATAAATATTATAACTTACAACTAATTATATTACATCACGTCATTGTGATATAATTAGATTAGTAGGCCTGTGCTTACTTAAGTCTATATTTTAGAGAATATCAGTAATGTGGCGAAGTTATTTTGGTGCTCATAAACTGTTAATATTTTGTTTTTTATAAGTTTTAATTTACTCTATAGATCTGTTTGATCAGCTTGGATTGGAGAGCTCAGTTTCGTCGAAAGATTACATGGATGCTGGCTCCTCAGATCTTCTTTTACACTCACTTCAGTCTTCTTTGGCTCATGCTCGCTATTGCAATCTTTGCAAAAGCTCAAACAGTTCTTCTCACAACAGTAAATCCATGCATTAAAAATAACTTTATTTAGCAAATGTTGACAGCTAATTTATTGCATATTCTGTAAAAATATATTTAAAATACTGTGTGGTAAAGCAATGTGGTGCATAATATTAATATTATGTTTTTAAATCCATAGGCTATACTGTCTAGACTCTAGACTATGAATTGTTTATTATTTGACTAAGTTCACAGTGAAAATATTGTATAAAAATGATATGAATCCTCAAGTGATTTTATCACCTTTAACAATAATCGTTTAGATAATTCTTATTTGTGTAATAAAATTGTTACTAATTACAGACATTTTTAAATTTTATCGATGCGCTGCGTTTGTTTATTTACATGCAATAATCCATAAAATCTGTCTTTATCTCTACGATACTGAAAGCTAAAACTTTACTGATGCTTTAGGAGTTCGAAGTGAGCATTCTTGATTCAATGACAATGTATCGCACAGACGATCAGCTTAAAACTGCCATTGATCAGATGCAGATAAGTAACGAATGCTGCGGAGCTGTAAGTCCTGAGGATTGGTTTCAAGTTTCCTGGATTGACAAAATGTATTTAAACATAAGATCTCCAGCTGTTGTTTCGTAAGTTAGTCTCGTCTTTCATATAGTAAGCCGTCTGTATTTTGTGATAGGTCAATATTAGTTTTTAATTACTGTAGTTATTAAGCTAAAAACAAGGAAAAACAAATAATTTAAAAAGTAGTGTCGCTATAGTCTACTAGGATTATGCTACTTGGCAAGAAGGAATTTTCTAATTATATCTAAGGATTATACTTAGTCAGACAATTATCATTATTTGATCATAAAAAGATAAACTCATAAAAAATGTATTTAGTAAGGCAATCTTTGTATAGTATTTAAAAACACTCAGTTTTTTGTTTAATGTTGTATATGTATTTAAATTCATGTTAGTTCAAATTTTCTTGTTTCCATTAATAATTTAAAAACCATCATCTCGGGATAATGAATAATCTGCATTATGCCTATAAGTTCAATTCCTAATTTTAAATAAAAAATATTTTGTAAACTAACATTATGAGCCTTTTTAGACATATTACACACTTCCCTGTTAACAATCACCATCAACACATCATAGATCCTGATTGAAATAGAAGTTAAATTCTAAACTGTGGAGTTTTTTTATTTATTTCTTTATTTCACACGAAACAATAAAATGAAATTTCACAACACTGTGTGAAGTGCAAGATTTTTCAATTTCAGAGGGATGAAGAATGATCTCTACTACACTGATAGCGTACCGTTCAGTTGTTGCGACTCCTCCTCAGTGCGACCCTGCGTCAGGGACCGCGTCACTTCGAGCCTGGATCACTATGCCTACACGTATCCTAATGACGTCACATTTTACAGAAAAGGATGCGCGAGCGTTTTCTCTTCAGCTATATCTGATAATAAAATCTCTCGCGTTGGAGACTACGCGTTTATTCTGCTTGTGTTCGAGGTACGATTGGTAGGCTACTCGTTGAAATTTCGATATTTTAATATTAGACAATTTACATTAATATGGACCTGTGTTGAAATTAACATTTTCAGAAATTCTGTGTGTTAATTAAATAAAAAATAGTAGGATTGTCTGGAAGGAAAGCTTAAAACTGTAACGAGTGTAACTTACATAGATTGAAGAATTATTTAACATTTAATTTAATAACAACGTATTTTAACAGAAATAGTTCACATTTTCTGATATTACTTTAAATGCCTTTACTGATAATGCATTATAATTGTAGTCTTTAGCCTATTTTTTTTTTTTTCAGTTTTTTTTATTTAAATTTAAAGTTCACACAATTTTAGGAGCGTTGAATATTAAACACCTTTTAGTGGGAATTCTATATTGACTTTTACAAACACAATGTTGCGCCATCCGGTGAATTAGAGAAAACGGCTTCGAGTTAACTCGCCTACTGGGAAACTCGCCTACTGGGGATCTCGCCTACTGGGAAAATCGCCTACTGGGAATCTCGCCTACTGGGAAACTCGCCTACTGGGGATCTCGCCTACTGGGAATCTCGCCTACTGGGAATCTCGCCTACTGGGAAAATTATATTATGAATTAATTTAAACTTTAAATAAATTGAATTTTTAATTATAATTATTTTTACTATAAATAAAAATTATAATTAATATTATTAATTGTAATAAAATTTATTTTGTTATTTTGTTATTTATTTTTTTCATTTAATTATATTTTTCTTTAATATTTTTATTTTATTATTTTTATTTTTAATCTTATTTTTTATTATTTAACATTATTTACATTACATCAGATCATTAATTATTGATTTTACTATTATTTTAATGTTTTAATTATTTTTTTATGTTTTTATTTATTATTTTAATTTCATTATTTTAATTTTAATTATTATTTTAAATTATTTAACATTTTCTTTTTTTCTTATTTTAATTTTTTATTTATTATAAATTATATTATTTATTTTATTAATTTATTTTAAAAAAAGTATAAATTTCAGTAGTAGGCGAGATTCCCAGTAGGCTAGATCCCAGTAGGCGAGATCCCAGTAGGCGATTTACCCAGTAGGCGAGATCCCAGTAGGCGAGTTACCCAATAGCTGAGTTGACTTGACCCCGTAATTTCATATGAAATGTGAATGAGCTCCAGCAAATAGGCCTAGAGTCTGTTATTGTAAAAGCCTTCTGCTGATATGTTTGTAGCGAGTTTGCAGGATGACATTAAATGTGTGTCAGTTGCAAATGCAGAATTTATGCAGAATGACGTTTGCTACGGTTGGCATTAAATATCTAAAACAACAGAAAATTTTACGCTCTATGTTATTATTTTCATTTTACAATATACTGTTCGGATAGACCCTCTTCCGTTTTCCGGACGCACTATGCAATATCCGGACAATCCGGACAAATTCCGGACGGTTGGCAACCCTACTCTTTACTGATAGGAATATTTAAAAAAAATTGCTATTTACAGGGAACTATTATTATTAAGAAAAGCTAATAACATTTGAGATAATGTGTAGAAAGCGCAACCAGTGAGTCCCGTGAGAGAAGGCAGAGTTATCGTGTCTGTGATTACAGCGGTCAGTATGTTACTAGCAAATCTTCTTCAGCTTTATGTAGGTTAAGCTTTACATGTTTGCCAAACGAAGCATTAGTTTTATGAGTCCCTGATCTTCAGTTAAGGAAGTGATGATTTTTTGTGCAGATTCTTTGCATAACAGAAATCTTGAACCAAAGGTTGGCATAGATAATTTTTGTCTTCGAGTATACACTAAATCTTTTAAAATTTATAGAAAGAAATCGAAAGCAAATCGATAACGATCGAAACGACCAAAACTGATCAAGAAAGATCGAAGACATTTTAGAAAAATCGATAATAACAATCGATATTTTAAAAACCTTGGAAAATAATTGAAATGTTGAAGAAAGATCAATAAAGTTTTAAAAGCATAAAAGACAGCCAAAGTCAAGTAAAAATATTGAGAAATAGCAAAACAGAATGCAAGCTGTTGATGAGAAAGATCAAAATGTTAGAAATGCTCGCCGTATTTATTAAATAGTATAAAGCGAATAAAAATGGTTTGAAGATTTACAAAAGTGAACTCTATAGGTTTCTTCTTCATATCTGTAGTTTCAAAGTAATAGTTTTTCTCAAGTTTTTGGAAATTAATCAAGCATGAAACGAAGCATACATACTACATCAATCTATGTTTAAAGATCTTTTCACTTTATAAAAACATAGAAATCGTAAATCAATGGAGGTTTTTTCATATTAATTTCGAAAAAAATGTAAATCATTGAATTAAAACTATATGGCAGCAATGGCAGCTTTTCTTGTCATTGTTGAGAGATTTCAAGTTAGAAAAAAGAAAGGAGATCACAATGCAACATCCGTTTCGTAATGTGTTTAAATCAAAAGAAAAGAACTGGTAACGAGACGTTCGTATACTCGATGACGATCAATCGTGATATTTATACTGGTCTTAGTTGCAGATGCGACCAACAGATAGAATCCAACAATGTAGACTTTCACTGAAGTTTCACGAAAGAAGAAATTCATTTCTAGATTATTTTTTCTTCTGCAAAATTATTTTTCTACTTTCTACTGCAATCACGATGTAGTATGAAATAAAGTTTTGAGCGATATTCTAATATAGTATTGCTGGTGAGATTGATACTACTGATTAATATTGTTTTTACATTTCTTGGTATTGCAATGAAAATTTTTGATTTTATGAACGCGACAAAATGAAATTTATATAAGAGCGCGCAAACTTGGATACTTTCAATATTGTATTACTGCTTTATTTCTTCATTCAACAATTTTGAGATTAATTTTTAATATTAAGTTTCTATTGACATTTAGAAATTAAATGACACATTTCATGTTTATAGTATTATATTTATTTACTGAGACCAGATTAAGGTGGGTGGGTGCTTCACTTAACTCCTTCAATTTTGTCGCCTTGTCAATCAATGAATCAATCAAAGTACATATTGTTGCTAAATCAGATTGTCTATTTCTTGAGTAGGCCCAGTCTACCAGCAATATATTGCTTGAAGAATATACTGCAGGCTTCAAGGCATTGAGTAAACAATTGATTGATTTAACTCGTAATACGATTACGCCTCAATGCATCAAAAATTCTCAAATTTTTCATTTTTTTGAGTAAATGACAGGTCAATTGTCAAAATAAAAAGTATTATTTTTGGGAATATTGTTACTGCTTTGAATACAATATACTGCACTGAAAGTACAAAAAATAATAGAATAATAATAAAATAAGAGAATAATAAGCTCATTATTGAATAATAATATTTGTTAACAGAATTTCTAAATAGCACTTTTCCTAAAAGTGAAAAATCTCGACTTTTTAAAGAACAAGGACAAATTACCTTTTTTTATTTATTCTCACTTTGCAAATACTGATAAAATTATGAAAAGTTTTTCATATTTTGTATCAAATTCTATTTTCATTTTTATTACTTATTGATAAAATATTTAAAAACTTATTTCCAATATTTTCTTATCTTTTGAATGACTCAATGATGAGTCATTAGCAAACGATAATTGATCATTATTAAAGAGCGGTTGAAACACAAAATTAATTAAAAGATATATCGTGATCCATTTCAGTAGTTAAGCTATCTGTCGCTCAAGTCCAATGGAGTAGACACTCAGTGAGACCGCAAAACTAATCGAAACACATTGAGGCTTAGCGTAGATAAATACTATTCAAGACGACTCGAACTGCCAACCCTATGGATATTGTTATCTATGTGAGTACTTGGCGCCCAATCCTATAAGTAGAGGGAACAGATGGGAGCAATTTATAGCACTTAAGGTCTACAGCTGAGACATCGCAGTTTCATTTTTATCGCGATAGAAGCGATAGGACTGTTTGATTATATAAAAACGCATGAAAATATTATATAATTCTGAAATATCTGAGAGAAAAAAAATGAAGATCTTATGAGAAAAGAAAAAATCGATGGTGCGCGCTTTAATATGAAGCGGTGAATCAAGATGACAATATGTTCAAAGGATTTAATAATAGAGAAAATACTAAAAATGTAATGATTTAATGTTAGAATAAAACTTAAATAGAAGAGAATTACGATAGACTTTTGAAAAAAATTTGTTAAATAAACAGTGTGTTAAATAATCTTGTATACAGATGAAACAAAAAATAAGTACGATTAGTATTTTCTGTAAAACACGGTTCTGATTAAATCTATAGTTTCACAAAGCTTAAAAATTATCCCCAGAGCGAACAAGGTTAATAGAAATCTGTCAAATTGAATCTTTTTTTATCAGGTTTGATACAAGAGTCAGATAAAATTAATAGAGATCGTGAAGTGAGCAGTGATGCAGCAAGCAGTGACAGAGCTATCTCGATTCTCAGTCGACTCAACTTGGCGAGTCGACGGCCTTCAATCCCGGACATCCCTCGGTTTCTCTCTAGTGTCCAGATCGACACAAAATACGTTATTTAAAGTACAACCATGGCAGAATTGAAGTATGAAAATGCATTAATTTATTTTATAAAAGCAAAATACTAGTAAAAGTCGATTGTTGGTATCTGAACTTGGTGCTTTTATAGCGTTTCTTCAATTAAATGTATTTAAAGGCAATTTTTTAAGTATATATTTGTATGATTATGCTAATGATTTGTATGATTGAGGATAATGTTAACAACTCGCATAACTATGAAATTTTAATTAACATTAGTTTAAATTTATGGTTAAATTTATGATTGATTTAGATTATCAAAACATCCCAATTGAAATGATCAAATAAAATTGATATTAAATGCAAGATATACCCTTCAAATGATTAATACAGACACTTATATAAGCGATTTTAAGCGATAAATTTTTTCAATAAATTTGAAACGAAAAAGTTTTCGATCTTGAATCGATAAAAATAAAACATAATATTTTATCTTTTTCAGCGTATTTGTTAGTGTGCCGTTCTCGTATATTCGATTTTTTTCATATCCATCGTTATGTAATGTGTTCTGACATTACATTAGGCACAATGAGTGTGAAATAAATATTTCAGTAATAATTAAATAATTTATGATTTACAAACAAATCAAATACAGGATGAACGAAAGGAAAGGAGCAAAAATGCTAGCGATCAACTGAAACTATTTCAAACGCGCCTTCAACGAATTTCCCTTTTAATTTATATATTTTTTTATAATTGAAGGCGATTTTTTATTGTAAAAAAACCATCGTTAGCTATAAAGTCCAGGATGAAATTTAATTTCAATACTTTTTAGCTAATTGTGCGTTCTGCTGCTTTAATGATTAACTAAAAAAACATCAAGTAAAAAATCTGATGAGATTATTCTACGCAATTCCTGAGCACTAGTATTTATGAACTTAGCCTCTACTGAGAGATCATTCTATTGCTTTTCTAGCGTATTGTTTCGTAATGTATCAATGACATTGCTTAGGAAAGCTTCTCTATTGCGCAAAAATCAATTATTAAGGTTTTACAGTGAAACGACCTTCGCAACATAGTGCACAATAATCGAGTATCAAGGCCATTATCTTAGCGTACCACAAGAGTGAATAAAAAAATCTACTGAATAATGAATATTAGGCATATTGTTTGAAATCCATTTAGTATCGTAGTAAGTAGTTTACACTGTTGTTCATTAAGCGCACTTTAGTCTTTAGTTTCACTGAAGCAAAATAGTTTATAAAATGCTGCTTAAGGTTGAGATGCTATAGATGTTAGCAAGGATATCTTAGTACAATGTAAATGTAAAGAAATTACAAAAAGTCTGCAAAAGAAAATGGTGCAATTTACTGAAATCATATATGCTTGGACTGTAGAAGAGCGATGAAAAACTTGAGTAGCATATTTTGATATTAATTAACTTAATAATATTCATGAAATTAAATGTATTGACTCAATCGATAGTGTCTGCACCGGAAAAAATATAAACTTATAATATAAAGCACACATGTTGATTTTTACGACGATGTACTATTTCATCATCTCTCATAAAATCTTATTTTGCTATAATAAACTCCACAAATATGAGACTAGTATATATAAATCGACTCTTCTGTTTTTTTCTTTTTACGAATATGAGCGACTCTCAAGCGCATGAAACAGTTTAAACACCAGTTGAACGAAGTCTAGCGATAAAAACCGCTCGACAAAGTCAAAAAAAGTCTTGCTTAAATAATTGAGTTTAATTAGGCAATAACAGAGAGACTTCGAAAGCTTGAAGTCGTGGAAATATTTCTAAAATTAGGTAAATTCAATCAAGCTCGTTCAGTTTTTTTCTCTCTTTCTGTTCATGAATACTCGAACAAGCCTAATGGTTATTTTATTTTATTTTTTAAAACATATTTTATAGTCACGGACAGAACGATTAGTTCCAAGAAGTGTTTTCATCGATAGGCCTATCATAAATAGTATACTTAGAAGCTAATAATCATTACATACAAAAATTCAAGGTAATAGATAAGTAAACAAATTCTCATCGACTAAACTGACTACACAAATTGACTATAAAGAGTCTGTAATGCTATAGTTAAACTGGTTGTAAATTATGACAAAAGGCTTGTATTTTTGTGGAATCCATCGACACCTATACATTTTAAATGTTAAAATGAAAATTGTTTAAGAATGAGTGCAATGCCTTCAATGATGAAGTTATTAGTATTTTTAGCAGAATTGAATCATCCCAGATTAATGTTAGAATTGGTTTTCTGAAATATGTAATAAAATCATTGTTTCTGTCAAATTTCGTCAAATCTTGTTATGATTATAATGAATTTCTCTCTGTTATCTGCTTATAGAGGTGTCCAACGCCTACCGTTATGAAATTCTACCAAATCTTAATGTTTAAAATAGAATGCCAAAAGTAACTATGCTGGCAGCTCAACAATAAACATCGACCTGAATCATAAAAACATCAACTTTAACGACAATCAAGGCATGCCAAGCAAGTCTTTATATTTGCTATCGATGAGCATTATCAAAAGAATTAAGCTCTCTTTATCCGGCCAATAAATTCAACTCATTTCGATTCAGTCTTTTGAAGATAGCTATAAAGCCAACTAAATCTCGACGCGACTGAATTTAGTTTGTTTATTATGCAAGTTGCATCTTGAATTCTTTACCATTACGACTGCGAGCATTCACATAGATCAATATACTGCCAACGATTGATATATGACCGATTGTGAAACAAAGAAACACTTGTCACGCTTCAACTGCTTTAGTAGCAAATGGGGAACTAGAAGAAAATCACACGGGAACACTCGATACAAATTTCTTCTTACCGACCTTGCAAATTTTCATCGTTCAGACGTTCGAGAAAACGAAATCTTGGGAAGGTACAATGACGAATTAGACCTGCAGGAAGATGCGGTCTCAAATCGTGCGGTTCAACAACTTGCTAAAAAGTTGTATATGAATGATTAATGATTCCACAATAGAATAGCAGATAGCGATTTAACAAGACTAATATCAGACAGAATCGATATGTTGACTTTACTTTTTTTATGCAAATCGGCTTCGTGTTCGTTTTTGGGTAACTTTCTATTTCTATGTGATTATTTTTAGATAATTCGTTTAATTGTAAGTACTAGATCTTATAAGTATACGTCATTACTAATACAAGTTATTAACGATAGGTTGGATGGACTGTATACGGAATAATCATGCAGCAGCCTATTTAGGCCTATATTCAAAGTATACCCGACATAATAAAATAACATTTAAGCGGCAATAACATTAAGCTTAATTTATTGCTTGTCAACAGATAGGTCCAGTTTCCATCCATTAGACTTATTAACTGTCACACTGCGTATGATATCTAATATTATCTGTGGATAAGTCAACATCAACCGGTATAACGCTCTTTGTTAGCAATCCGTTATATCTAATATCATATAAATTATATCAAATAATATCCCGTATACCATAGCCTATATTGTCTTGTTTTTAAGACATAGGAAATGTATCCTGGAAGATACGCAAACCTATGTGAACTAAAAAAGAGTGACATTAATATTGCGTTTAGTTATTACTAACTGACTATAAAAAATATTCAAAATATTTTGTTTCATTTTCAAAGTTCTCTTGTCAGTGTCTATAGGGGTGCACATTAAATAATATGTCTGTGATATATTTTCTAAAATATCTGATAAGATAAATGAATAGTGGACCTTTTACATAGTCCAGTAGGCTATAAATTTGCAATCATTACATCAACTGTAGTTATACTGTAAATACACTGTGGGTATTGAACTGTATCTGTCAAAGCACTATAATTATTGTTCAATATAAACACTATAGTTAAACACTAGTCACAATATATACACTATTATAGTCTTAACTGTAAGACTCTACTTATAGTATAAACTGCCTCCAGGCTCATTAGGATCGAATCTATTTATCAGTCATTATTTTTTCTCACCATCTTCGCTGATTGAATTTTTTCATAAACAGCGCTTGAGAGAAAGTCGCTTGAGATAGTGTCGTCTTCTCAGTAAGCGTCGTCGTGCTCTGAATATATTGTCACTACGTCAAATCAGTGCATTTCCCATAAGACATTGCTGAGGATAAAACTATCGCACTCACGTAAAGGAATTGAAGAGACGAGCGTGAATAAATATTGCAACAAGAAAAATATGACATAGTTTATAATCAGTAGTCATTTTTATAGTCATTTCATCATTATTAATCAACTTTGTGTCGATTTTTTTAAGAATTTTCATAGAATTTTTCAACTATTATAATGAACAATACATAGATGTGATACAATGTAATGGTTGCTATAACAGTTTGAATTAAAAAAAACACATTAATTCTGTGAAAATATAAGGCTTTATAACTGTTACAGTAGACCAGAGCAGATTTACCGGTAATTGATCTGAAAGATTATCGAATAATTTGTAAATATACTTTCAAATATTCATTGCATAAACATCCACTGGATAAGTACTGGATTATACTCAAATTTAATAGTCATTGTTTTGCTTATAATTAAACATATCTATACAAACTGTAATTTAACAGAGATTATTCCTTAATATATTAACTGAAAAGATTGCAAAATTCAAAGATTGACACATTATGATCTATGACACTCATTAATTACAATTATGTTTACATAAAGCAGGTGTTCGGACGACATTAAAGACATTGACCACTGACATGTTTTAACATTGCAATCAGATTGTAAAATTATTTTCAGATATACTGCAGCTGCGAGAGATATTTTACTTTTTTTGCAGACAATATAGCTATAAATATTCTAACTAAAAGCATTATGTGAAAAAAGTAACCATAATCTTATAATATGATAAATTATAATCACAAATTCTTAAAAAAAATTAAGATTTAAAGAAAAAAATTGGCAATAGAATAAAAATAGCATTAATATTGTTATGATGTTGGTCTACAATATGTAGGCTACTAGAAAACATATTGCAGTTGCATATTTTGTTTGATTAATGTTACATTAGCACAAAAAAGGCAATTTAATGACATTTTATTAACTAATTTCACAGAAATCATAGGCTACGAACTCTGAATTCTTTTTAAAGTGGAAAGTGGAGAACAAAGTCAATTTTACTTCCTAGATGACTCCATAATATAAATAAAAATAATTGCAGCTATGACCAATATGGATATAATTAACTTGGTGAAAATAGTTACAGAAATATTTAATGCAGATTTGCTGAACACTTCAGTAAAATGTTTACTAGGCTGAACACTTCAGTAAAATGTTTACTAGGCAAAGTGGCATTTTGACACAAGATATTTAAACTAAATAATTGAATTATCATTCTATTAATATCTGCATATTAATTAATTCAACAACAATGAATTAATAAGCATTGATTGATTCATGATTTACTTTACAGCTAGTATTAAGCATTAAATTTGATGCAATCCATTACAAAAATAATATCTTCATAATATTAACAGATGAATTATAATTATTGAGCAGAATCGGCCTCAATGCACATTAAACAAAAATTTCTAAATTCCAATATCATATATTCATGAAAATCAAATCACAACATAAAGTGATAGAAATGAAATATATGGACTCTCTATGACTGGAATCAAGGAATAATTTCATTAACTGTTTTTGTTTATATAAACAAAACGCACGATTAGTGCAACAAAAAAATACACAAAGTAGTAAAGTAACTACAGATATTATATCCATCAAGTTTTAGACAAATTATTATCTTATTTCTGCTCAATGCTTATTGTTCTACCATTGCAAAATGCCATTTTTTGGCTATAGAGATAGAATAAATACTGATTGAAAAATAAATGCTATAGAACATCTTTATAAAAATTTAAAAAGCAAAAAATTCAAGTTTCAACTCCTCAAGATTATCAATCTAACTGTGAAATATTGCAAGCCACATTTTGATAAATTTAAACCAAAGATCTCTATGTTCTGAATCTGGCTATATAACCGCATCATCACATGTCATATACATTGTATTATAAAATGTACAAAAATAAACCATGCGAATTACAAAACACACCGTGTAAAATTACAAAATAAGCTGTGCAAATTATCCAAAGATATCGCTAGATAGCGCTTAATAACTAATGCTCTAATAGATGTATCCTGAACTGTCAAAACGGCCCCGATAAATGGGCCCCAATTTCTAATTCTTAGGGTTAAGGTTGGAATTCGGATTCGGGTTGGGAGTAGGATTAATGTAAGGGTTAGTGCTAGGGTTAGGGTTAAAACTTGGGATAGTTATGGTTATGGTTATTAAATGAATTGACGGGGCTGTTTTGTATGGTACCATCCTTTACGTATCTCAGATCTTTGATACATATCAAATATCTGATATGTATCCAAATCTTTTGATACATATTAAATACGTATCGAAATCCCTTTGATACATATCAAATATCTGATATCAATCCAAATTCCTTTGAATTGTATCAATATCTAGTGCATCACCAACTCTGATAAGGAGCACATTTGCCATGAAATACTCTAAAAGAACCGTCCTTTGCTCCCTCATCCGTGTTGAGTTCAGACCAGAAGAAAGCTTTGATGCTTCTATAACCTTCCTTAGCAATCAAGTCACTCAAGCTTGCATACCCTTTAAAATTGAAAAAACTAAATATTTACAAATTATTATTATGTCTGACAATATAGAATATGGCTTAACATCCTTTTTTATATTCATACTTATTACTTTTAATTACTTCTAAAGTTTACGAATCTGTTTATTAAGTGAATTAATATGATATGAAATCATAAACTAATTCTAGAATGTATGAATACGTTATTTATTTTGCACCCTTAATTTATGACGAACAACGATTCGAGTAAGTAAGATTACTATTCACTAAATCTAAGACAAAATCAAAAATGTTGCGAACAACAAAAAAGAAAGAAAAACAAAGAGATGAGTACAAAGTTGAACATTTACTAAAGCGGTATTAAGAAAAGTTGACAACCTTTTTCTGCGCTTGAAATAAACCCTGTAATACTTCTATCTTCGTTGTAGACCATCATATTCTGACCAATCAAGCTCTCTCCAGTCGGACCTGCAGCGTAATTTAAACTCAATCATCCAATCAGAATACAAGCTGCAGACATTACGAGTGCGATTTAACCACAAACATCCCATCACAGTGCAATCAGTTAAGAAATAAAATTTCACGGATAAATCCCACCAAAATACTAGACTTTTGTTCATTTCTAAAGTTAAACCAATTTCAACATTTCTGAATTTCTAAATCCATTAAATTTAAAGATTTTAAATCAATTCCAGCATCTTAAAAAGTTTCAAAAAGCGCAGAACTGAATTTTTAATATTATATGTTTTTTAATCATAGAAAAACAAAAAGTAATAAATAGAAATAATAAATAATAAAACTAAAAAAGTAACGTTGCCAAAATTACACCGCCAAAAACATATATAAAAATTATGCACTAACTTTATTATAAGAAAAAATGTGAAAAACATATGCCGAGTATGTCACTAACCACATAACACTCAATGTTTGAAGTAGCCTTTATTTTGATAAGTTTTATATTCAATTTATTCACTTATTAATTGTAATACGTTGACTCCAATACATAATCTGAATGATTGCAATAAATACCGTATTTATACCATGAACCCAATCAAATACAAATCAAATACAAATAAGATACAAATCAAATACAAATCAAATACAAATCAAATACAAAACAAGCAATTTTACTCACTGACAGGCACTTGTACTTTGACAATGAATTTTTTCTTCTTTAAACTGTCAGGCTGTTCGTCCGCTTCCTTGTCCCTGTGGATCTTTCTACTCTCCAGATTAATGAAGGCAGCCACACCCGCTTGCTTACCCATCGGCTTTGCCGTCACAAAACCTTAGATATCAAAATAAAAATAATATATACACTGTATATAACATTGTCACTTTATTTATTTCAACTATACATATTTATGACTAATGATCTAACTCATTTTATTCATTCAAAATACAGATAAGCATATATAAAGTTAAACCCAGAACAATAAACAGAGTTTAAAAACAGTTTAAGCAATATTTTATGTAATAGTTTAAATAAGAAAATGTAAATAAATCAGTTTGACAAAAGTTAAAACTTTCTTTTTTGAAACTGTACCAGAAATTAATAACAATGCAGCTGCATTTTCCCACTTCACCGATAAAACAATGCTTTACATGAGCAAAGAGCTTGGATCTCCTGAGACGATAGAGATCCATAAGACATATAATACATTGATTAGAGGCACTAATCATTTCAGTCATAATTACAATATAACGGGCTTGAAACTGAAGTTATAAATTATTTTAAAACCTTCGTGCACAATATACAAGCATCTGTCAAAAAGAATTTACATGTAAAAAATAAAAAAGATTAGATTAACATACGCTATTGCCTATAAGTTTTAAGTAGTGTTATTTTTAACACAATCAATTTATTAACTTGAAAAAAAAAAGATCATAACACTACAACTACACCCATCTTAAAATTACAACCGAAGGCAAAAAAGGCACTATAATTTTACACTCTACGCACTTTACAATTGAAAACGAATAAAAACATATAAATCAAATCAATTTTAACACTTTAAATTTTAATAATTTTAATTTAAATCGAATCAATTTTTAAATTAATTAAATCCTAAGTACCAGGACAAGTTGTTCTATGAATTGTCTTCCAATGAGTCAGTTGACAATCTCGTCCACAATATTTAGTAACGAAACAACGCGCGCAACGTTTCAATTCAGTTGTTTTTACTTCGTTCTCTTGTCGTCCAGCACCGCATTGAGCGCATACACTGCCTGGAAATATAGCAGATCAATGCAGCTAATAAACTCAACGACCAGGCTCGTTTAATCTAATCACAAGTTATTTACAGTTTAGCATGATCACGACACGTTGTTATTTATTAAAGCTGGTATTCCTTTTAAAGTTAAAACAAAAATTGATTAAAAAAAATTGACTGATAGGTTGAGTAGATTAATTGTATTTATAAAAACTACAATTGAGCAAAGTTTAACTTAGTTTAATTTAACTTTCCCATTGACAGGAAACAAAACTTTGAAACAACAAGTTCTATTTCATGAGTGCAATATTAACAAAATGACCGAAAAAACCCGAACTTATGTCAGATTCCACGACGACTGTTCAACTAAAAACCTAATTTTAGCTACATACTGGCTAAAATCTGCATGGCCAATGGCGATTACAGATATTTCATTGGACTACGATATCATTTCATTATAATGACGTTATTTTACTAAAAGAAAATCATTATTTAACTCTATACATATGTACGCTTCCTAGAACCAGCCATTAAAAAACCAATAGATTAAGAAAACGACTAAAAAGCACAAGTTAAAGTACAACTAAGTACCAACCAGCCATATCTTTCTCTAGATCAGAGCTAGAGAGAGCCTTGTAGAGTACAGCCTTGGTTTCATCGTCTTTTGCGAGATCTAGCGGTGTGTTTCCGTTATGGTCTGAACACCGGGCATCCGCACCATGCTTTAACAGAAGAGCTATACACTCTATGAAAACAAAGGAAATTGTATAAAATAAAGAAAACAACGCATCATTTATTTAGCAGTCAACATCAGTCACTACGTTTGTGATAGAATTATCTTAGTTCACCAATCAAAAAGTATATAAAATCATGCTCGTCCAATGTATTTAAGATATAATTATATAATATATAAATAATATAATTAGATCAAAGTGTATAATATACATACTTAGATCTAATTATAATGATATAATTAGTTTCTATAATTGACTATCTTTTACTTACAATAAATAATTATAATCAATTAACAATTGGCTTTAACTTATATACATACAACCAATGAGCAACTCTGTAATTCTACACATAACATATCTACATGCAAACAATAACTGATAAGTATTGCTAATCTTAATTAGGACACAAATGCATTTTCTTCAAAATGTAATATATCTATGTATATATATATATTTCATTTCATCAGATCAATATCATGTAAATCAAATGCTATAATAAAATACTAAAACAGTCATGTATATAATCAAACACTTAACTTTATTAAATTAGTTTTACCGATAGATAACTTATCATAATATAACATATAAAAACGGAATAAACATTTATACAATTTAATCTCAGAATAAACAGTAAAATGTTGCTATTATACCTAGATTTCCTTGTAGAGCAGCACCGTGCAAAGCGCATGCACCTCTCTCAGTTGTGATGTGCACCGACGCGCGACATTTCTCTATCAAATATCTCGCTATGTCAACATCTGCATAGCGACCTGCGGCACACCAAACATTCTACTTCTTATCTGTCTAATAGCTGTCCAACTGTCTGTCTGAACAGTAGTCTGTTTCTTTGTCTGAACTGTCATCTGTCTGTCTGTCTGTCAGTCTGAACAGTAGTCTGTCTGTCAGTCTGTCTTGATGTATAAAAAGTCTGGCTTGTATACTAGTGGGATTATCGTGACCCATCAAATCGGACTCGTAATTAGTAGAATTAGGGTTAGGATTAGTATTTAGGTTAGAGGTAGGATTGAAGTTCAGGTTATTGCTAGGGTTAGGGTCAGGATTTGGGTTAGTTAGGGTCATAGTTATTAAATAAACTGAACAAGCCATTTTGTCAGGTTAATGTATTTGGGGTCGTTTTGTCAGATTATTGTACTCCGGGTCATTTTGTCAGGTTAATATATCTGGGGCCGTTTTGTCGGGTTAATGTACTCAGGGCCGTTTTGTCAGGTTAATATATCTGGGGCCGTTTTGTCGGGGTACTGGGATTATAAGTACCTGTGGCCCAAAAGAGAGCAGTGAAACCCATCAAATCACTCTGATTTACATTAGCACCATATTCTACCAATGTTCTTACTACATCAATCTATATTAATCATTGAAATAAACCAACCAATAATATATTACATCATAAAATATCAACTATTAAATGATTTCGTTATATTGTTAATTTTCTTACATGTTTAACATCATCATTACTGCTGATATGTGCATATTGCTTAATGTCACATCAGCACAAAAAGCCTATTTGATGCCACGATTAGAAAATAGATCTGAGAACTTTTAATGCAGTGGATTAAATAACTTTTCTTGAACATTTTTTGCTCCAATTCAAACAAGACATTACTGTCAAATGCTAGTCACGCATCAAGACTCAGTAGCAAAGTGGTTAGATTGCTGGACTCAGACGCAACAGGTCTAGGTTCGATTCCTATGAATGTCTACATTTTCGGCTACTTGTTACATCAGTTAGTAAGGCGCTTAAATAAGCAGCTAAATCGGTGACATTATTCGTATAATACGATAATCCATGCAATTAAACTTAAAATATTAATAATTTATAACACAATAATATTAATCATAATTGATAGTATTTATACAATTCCTTCATTCTTAACATATAATGTTTCCTATATACAGTAACAAGTGTCAGTAAGAATTTATCATAAATTCGAATACCTTTTTAGATGCAACAGCAAAATGCAGAGGAGTGCAGCCTTTTGAGTCAAACTCATTGACATTCAGCTCACCCGATAACTTTGTCATCTGAAACATTAAGAAACTTTCACAAATCGTACGATTACATATTTAAATTGCGACTAATTATTTTAACACTTCTTTACAGATTTACATCGATACCAAAGTAGAAGCACTTATGATCAATATAATATATGTTAATATAGGTCATATTATAATCAATTCAAAGTATATATCTGATATTTTATATATATATGTCCAGGTAATCATGAAGAAAGAGCATTTATTGCACAGCTTGCAAAGTGAAATGTTTATTCTCAATACGTTTCACAGTGCTCATCAAGTTGACAAGTTCACAACATTAAACGATGAATCAATTTGTCTCTATAATTATTTTATGTTGACATCACATAACTGAATCATTGTCTGTAATTAAATAACTTTATTGAGCTGATATATCACTAGATAAAAACAACGAAGAAATATTTATCTACAATCTAAACAGCGCTAATAAATAAACTAAACCCTGTATAAAAAGTAGTCAAATATGCGACCAGCAAGCATTAAATTATCATAAACAAAAAAACAATCAACACAATCATACTAATAATAATATTCAATTAGTTAGTGGTAGAATTACATTGAGAAATAACCTGTAGGTAGTCAGTAAGATATCGCACATCTCCCAGTTCCCCCGCCTGCAACACAACAAAGGCCAGCTCCTTCTCGGGAGTATGATGTCCATGGGCCTTGGCCTCACCCTTGCCTGCTTTACCTCTAACACTCTTCTCCATGCTGGAATGTTTACCTTGATTGAATGCTTTCTGAATTTAAACCAATTGTATTTAAGATTACAGTACTGAAAAATTCAAGACAGCGAATTCTGTCAAGATGAATTCCTGTTAAAATAGTCATAAGTATCAAAAATTGATATTTTAATCAAATAATAACAACAAAATTCTGTGCATCTTGATGCACCCTTTAGTATAGCGCTTAAATTAACATCTACATTTCAGACGTCATTCGTATTATGCATTGACAGTGACTTTAAACTATAAAAATATCAACATAAGAGAACTCGTCCCTTACTCGGCCAAATACTATACAAAGTACTTTAATTATAATACAACTAAAAAATAAAATAAATATGATATATAATTATAATACAAATAACCAATAAAATAAATATATATGATATATAATATTATATTGTACCAGTATATTGTATCATTATCACATTGTATCGATTTCATTTTACTGTTAATATGTTCAAAATTATATATTATTACTGTGATAGAAATTTATGGGGAGGGGATAAATTTATGGGGGGGGGTTCAAAGTTATGTGGCACA